>CM055356.1:930268-960773 GCA_029228515.1 Populus alba x Populus x berolinensis | reverse complement strand
AGGAATGAATACATGCTTCAACAGGTTTTGTGTATCCAAGACAAACAAAATCACAGGATAAATGAATTTATCAACTTGTACTAACACATCTTCAATTATTCCTCTAGGCACTTTTACAGATCTATCGGCGAGTAAAAGAGTTACAGAGGTTGGTTTTAACTCACCTAGATTGAGACTCTGAAAAACTGAATATGGAAGTAAATTCACACTAGCTCCAAGATCAAGTAAGGCTCTTTCAATTTTATGTTCTCCAATAAAGCAAGAAATTGTAGGACAACCAGGGTCTTTATATTTCAAAGCATTATTGTTCTGAAGAATGGCACTTACTTGTTCGACTAAAAATGCTTTCTTTTTCACATTCAATTTTCTCTTCACAGTGCACAGATCTTTCAAAAATTTAGCATAGGAAGGAACCTGTTTAATAGCATCCAACAAAGGTATATTGATCCTTACCTGTTTGAAAATTTCAAAGATTTCAGAGTTGTGACTGACTTTCCTTTGTTTGATCATGGCATGAGGAAATGGAGTGTTGGCGGGGAATCAACCTTTTCTTGGCAATGTTCAGGTTCAACCCCTTCCTTACCCTCAGAGATAGACTCATCATCTTTCTCACAAGGTTCAAGAATGGGTTTTTCAATAACCTTACACTACGAAGAGTGATGACTGATTTGACTTGATCCATGTGTTGGCTTCCAGAACCACTTGCATTTGCATTGTATTGCCCCTTTGGATTTTGTTGTGGTTGAGAAGGAAACTTACCTTTCTCTTGGAAACTAAGAGTAGTTGTTAATTTTGCAATAGCATCTTTAAAATCGGTCTTGCTTTGAGCAAGTTGAGTGTTGATTGTCTCCTCTTTTCAATGAATGCATGCAATGTTTCCTTAAAATTTCTTCTAGGAGGTGGAGCATAAGGAGGTGCATATCCATGAGAATTTGGAAATTATGGTGTGTTTGAAACGGTGGCTGTGAAGTTTGTGTATTATTGTTGTCACTCTTCCAACTGAAATTTGGGTGATTTCTCCAACCAGGGTTATATGTTTGCGAGTATGGGTTATGGTTGGGCCTTTGGAAACTGTTTAAAGCATGGGCTTGTTCATGGAGGCATTCCTTGAAAGAAGGCAAAGTTGGACAATCATTGGTTGCATGCTCATTTGTTTCACAGATTTGACACACAATGTCTTGAACAGATTTTAATTGACCACTCTTTTCAATTCTAGTGCCTCGACTTTTCTAGCTAAAGATGCAAACTTGGCTTGGAGGTCATGATCTTCCCTAAGGTTGTGCATACCTCCACTAGATGTATGAGGTTGAGTTTTACTTGGTGCCTCATAAGTACCTGTGGTGTCCCAATTTTGAGCATTTTTAGCTAGCAAGTCTAGGTACTCCATTGCTTCATTAGGGTCTTTATCTTCAAAGGTTCCATTGCACATCAATTCAACCATTTGCCTATCTCTAGGTGTTAAACCTTCATAAAAATGTGAAACCAATCTCCATGTTTCAAAACCATGATGAGGGCAAGTATTAAGCAAATCTCGATACCTATCCCAACATTGGTAAAATGTTTCTCCTGGTTTTTGAGTGAAAGTGATGATTTGTCTTTTGAAAGAGTTTGTTCTGAGACGGAAAAAACTTCTTTAAAAATTGTTGTTGCATTTCATCCCAAGCACGAATAGATCCTGGTCTCAAATTTTGTAGCCATGTTTTAGCTTTATCTTTTAATGAAAAAGGAAAAAGCTTTAATCGAATGGTGTTCATGCTACAATTTGAGTCATTATATGTATTACAGACCTCCTCAAATTCCCTTAAATGCAAGTATGGATTTTCTAGTTCTAAACCATGAAAAGAAGGTAAAGTTGAATAATGTCTGGCTTAAAATTAAAATGAGATGCATCAGGAGGGAAAACTATGCATGAGGGTGCACTTGTTCTTGTGGGATTCATATGGTCTCTAAGTGTTCTCATACGGTTATTCTCATTATTCTCATTATGAAGTGATTGATTATCTTCTTCGGCCATATTTTCTGAAAATGATGAGGATACCCTACAAAGTCGACCACTTAATGTACGTGACCAAACTCTCATGCACGTGTAAGAAGAGAATAAAAGCAAGAAAAGAAAAAGAAGAAAAAGAAACAAAAGAAAAGAAATGAAGCAAAATTAGATAAAATGAAAAATGAAAAGAGAAAATAAAATAAGTATTATAATTTATACAAGAATTTACCTCCCGGCAACGGCGCCAAAAACTTGACACGACCAAAAGCTTGATGTCTTTTCCCAAGTGCAGAGTGTCGAAGTAATAAATAACCCGGCAAGACCGGGGTCGAACCACAGAGAGGTTAATTGTATAAATTATAAATAACAAACAACAACAACGACAACAACACAACAAACACAACAACAACAACAACAATAATAATAATAATAATTATAATACTCAGTACGTGGCGTTGTTATACCTGAGAATGATCTAAAAGATCGGGTCACAAGTTTCCAGCCTATATACTGAGTTTATGAAAAGATCAAAGATATATATTATATAATATAAACAAAATGTAAATAATAATAATAATAATAATAATAATAAAAGCAGAAGATGAAGAAATTAATGAGAACTTTGAATGAAAGATTATCGTAAGGATTAAACAATGATAAAAACAAATGTCAAGGTTAGAGGATCCACTAATGGTACTTCAAACAAGTATAATATAAACTCTTATTACTCAATTGGAAACCACACATAAAGGAGGTTCCAATCAGATTATAAATTGTTAACATGATTACATTAGTTATCTTATTCGAATAAAGCTAATACTTGTAAATGTTGGCAGGCATTCATGATTATAACTTATGTTAACAACAAATCAAGTTCCTTTCATAGCTCAGGTGTCGGTTAAACCATACAGTATGGGCTATGAAAGTGCCAAGTATTTGTTGTACCAAGTGTTATACAACATAAATCTAGATTAACCATTTAACAAGCAAAGTATTAAAAGTGAACAAGATAACAAATATAAAACATGTTAGTATCCAACGTTAAGGTCCATGTTAAGTTTATATTATACTTATTCTTACACCATTAGTGTACCCTTTTCACCTTGACATAATTAACTTAGCTAAACATAATGAAAGAAAGAAACATAAATGAACAAGATAAGAACATAAATGAGAAAGAATTAACTAAGTAAAGGAAAGGAAATGAAGTGCATAAACTTGATATTAATGAAAGCAAAACATAAGCAATACAAAGAGAGAAAGCAAGAGCATGATCTTGATCTGGAAACCAAGATGCCTCAATACATGGTAAGTGCCTCCTTTTATAGGTGACTAATTGATGAGTAGGTGCCACATCTTGACTTGATAACAATCCTTATCTTCTTGTCTGATCAAGACGTCATTGCTAACATCATAATTTGCCCAGAATCCTCAGGAATGTTCTAGGAAATTGTCTCAGCTTTCCAACAAAAAAAAGATGAGGTCATTTGGACTTTTGGAACTCAAGATATGGGCTGAACACTAAATAGTGTTTGGGCTGCAGGACAGCTTCGGACTTCTTCGTTGTTCCTTCAATTTGGACTTCAAAACGACCTTTTCAAATCTTGGGATCCTCATGAAAGTTGTAGGCCTTTGTCTTACCTTTCCATCCATATAAAATGGACCTAAATCCGAAATCTAGAGCTCCAGATATGATCCAATTACCGAGCAATGTTCCGTTTGGACTACACCGACATCTCTTTTCTAAGTTTCGCCATCTCTTTGTCCTTTCACTTTCAATACTTAAACTCATGAATCAATCCTTTTATTTATGAAATAGCCTGCATATAAGATGAGCATTTACCATAAATTAAGGTATCTTATAGTATCAAACTTATTATTATAAAACATGCTTTAGTTAAGGAGTTATTGATACTTCAAGTGCAAAATGATGATATAAAACCTCGATAAACATGCACTTTTAAGTACTAATCAGCCGCGAAACTCACCGAGTCAAAGCGTTTCGCCATTTGCGGAAGAAGGTCTGATGTAGAACAAGTAGCAGAAGCATACATGCTCAAGAGGGATCACCCGAAATTCAAAGGCAACTGAATTTCGGCAACCGGGGCATCGAAGTCGGAATGCCGCGAAACTCACCGAGTCAAAGCGTTTCGCCGTTTGCGAAAGAAGGTCTGATGTAGAACAAGTAGCAGAAGCATACATGCTCAAGAGGGATCACCCGAAATTCAAAGGCAACTGAATTTCGGCAACCGGGGCATCGAAGTCGGAATGCCGCGAAACTCACCGAGTCAAAGCGTTTCACCGTTTGCGGAAGAAGGTCTGATGTAGAACAAGTAGCAGAAGCATACATGCTCAAGAGGGATCACCCGAAATTCAAAGGCAACTGAATTTCGGCAACCAGGGCATCGAAGTCGGAATGCCGCGAAACTCACCGAGACCAAGCGTTTTGCCATTTGCGAAAGAAGGTCTGATGTAGAACAAGTAGCAGAAGCATACATGCTCAAGAGGGTTCACCCGAAATTCAAAGGCAACTAAATTTCGGCAACCGGGGCATCCAAGTCGGAATTGCCGCGAAACTCACCTAGTCAAAGCATTTCCCCGTTTGCGGAAGAAGGTCTGATGAAGAACAAGTAGCAGACGCATACATGCCCAAGAGGGATCACCCGAAATTCAAAGGCAACTGAATTTCGGCAACCGGGGCATCCAAGTGGGAATGCCGCGAAACTCACCGAGTCAAAGCCTTTCGCCGTTTGCGGAAGAAGGTCTGATTTAGAACAAGTAGCAGAAGCATACATGCTCAAGAGGGATCACCCGAAATTCAAAGGCAACTGAATTTCGGCAACCGGGGCATCGAAGTCGGAATGCCGCGAAACTCACCGAGTCAACGTGTTTCACCGTTTGCGGAAGAAGTCTGATGTAGAACAAGTAGCGGAAGCATACATCCTCAAGAGGGATCACCCGAAATTCAAAGGCAACTGTCAGCAACCAGGGCATCGAATTCAGAATGCCGCGAAACTCACCGAATCAAAGCGTTTCGCCGTTTGCGGAACTTGTCTGATATAGAACAAGTAGCGGACGCATACATGCTCAAGAGGCATCACCCGAAATTCAAAGGCAACTGAATTTCGGCAACCGGGACATCGAAGTCGGAATGCCGCGAAACTCACCGAGTCAAAGCGTTTCGCCGTTTGCGGAAGAAGTCTGATGTAGAACAAGTAGCAGAAGCATACATGCTCAAGAGGGATCACCCGAAATTCAAAGGCAACTGAATTTCGGCAACCGAGCATTGAAGTCGGAATGCCGCGAAACTCACCAAGGCAAAGCGTTTCGCCGTTTGCGGAAGAAGTCTGATGTAGAACAAGTAGCAGAAGCATACATGCTCAAGAGGGATCACCCGAAATTCAAAGGCAACTGAATTTCGGCAACCGGGCATCGAAGTCGGAATGCCGCGAAACTCACCGAGTCAAAGCGTTTCGCCGTTTGCGGAAGAAGGTCTGATGTAGAACAAGTAGCAGAAGCATACATGCTCAAGAGGGATCACCCGAAATTCAAAGGCAACTGAATTTCGGCAACCGGGGCATCGAAGTCGGAATGCCGCGAAACTCACCGAGTCAAAGCGTTTCGCCGTTTGCGGAAGAAGTCTGATGTAGAACAAATAGCAGAAGCATACATGCTCAAGAGGGATCACCCGAAATTCAAAGGCAACTGAATTTCGGCAACCGGGGCATCGAAGTCGGAATGCCGCGAAACTCACCGAGTCAAAGCGTTTCGCCGTTTGCGGAAGAAGTCTGATGTAGAACAAGTAGCAGAAGCATACATGCTCAAGAGGGATCACCCGAAATTCAAAGGCAACTGAATTTCGGCAACCGGGCATCGAAGTCGGAATGCCGCGAAACTCACCGAGTCAAAGCGTTTCGCCGTTTGCGGAAGAAGTCTGATGTAGAACAAGTAGCAGAAGCATACATGCTCAAGAGGGATCACCCGAAATTCAAAGGCAACTGAATTTCGGCAACCGGGGCATCGAAGTCGGAATGCCGCGAAACTCACCGAGTCAAAGCGTTTCGCCGTTTGCGGAAGAAGTCTGATGTAGAACAAGTAGCAGAAGCATACATGCTCAAGAGGGATCACCCGAAATTCAAAGGCAACTGAATTTCGGCAACCGGGGCATCGAAGTCGGAATGCCGCGAAACTCACCGAGTCAAAGCGTTTCGCCGTTTGCGGAAGAAGGTCTGATGTAGAACAAGTAGCAGAAGCATACATGCTCAAGAGGGATCACCCGAAATTCAAAGGCAACTGAATTTCGGCAACCGGGGCATCGAAGTCGGAATGCCGCGAAACTCACCGAGTCAAAGCGTTTCGCCGTTTGCGGAAGAAGTCTGATGTAGAACAAGTAGCAGAAGCATACATGCTCAAGAGGGATCACCCGAAATTCAAAGGCAACTGAATTTCGGCAACCGGGGCATCGAAGTCGGAATGCCGCGAAACTCACCGAGTCAAAGCGTTTCGCCGTTTGCGGAAGAAGTCTGATGTAGAACAAGTAGCAGAAGCATACATGCTCAAGAGGGATCACCCGAAATTCAAAGGCAACTGAATTTCGGCAACCGGGCATCGAAGTCGGAATGCCGCGAAACTCACCGAGTCAAAGCGTTTCGCCGTTTGCGGAAGAAGTCTGATGTAGAACAAGTAGCAGAAGCATACATGCTCAAGAGGGATCACCCGAAATTCAAAGGCAACTGAATTTCGGCAACCGGGGCATCGAAGTCGGAATGCCGCGAAACTCACCGAGTCAAAGCGTTTCGCCGTTTGCGGAAGAAGTCTGATGTAGAACAAGTAGCAGAAGCATACATGCTCAAGAGGGATCACCCGAAATTCAAAGGCAACTGAATTTCGGCAACCGGGGCATCGAAGTCGGAATGCCGCGAAACTCACCGAGTCAAAGCGTTTCGCCGTTTGCGGAAGAAGTCTGATGTAGAACAAGTAGCAGAAGCATACATGCTCAAGAGGGATCACCCGAAATTCAAAGGCAACTGAATTTCGGCAACCGGGGCATCGAAGTCGGAATGCCGCGAAACTCACCGAGTCAAAGCGTTTCGCCGTTTGCGGAAGAAGGTCTGATGTAGAACAAGTAGCAGAAGCATACATGCTCAAGAGGGATCACCCGAAATTCAAAGGCAACTGAATTTCGGCAACCGGGGCATCGAAGTCGGAATGCCGCGAAACTCACCGAGTCAAAGCGTTTCGCCGTTTGCGGAAGAAGTCTGATGTAGAACAAGTAGCAGAAGCATACATGCTCAAGAGGGATCACCCGAAATTCAAAGGCAACTGAATTTCGGCAACCGGGCATCGAAGTCGGAATGCCGCGAAACTCACCGAGTCAAAGCGTTTCGCCGTTTGCGGAAGAAGTCTGATGTAGAACAAGTAGCAGAAGCATACATGCTCAAGAGGGATCACCCGAAATTCAAAGGCAACTGAATTTCGGCAACCGGGGCATCGAAGTCGGAATGCCGCGAAACTCACCGAGTCAAAGCGTTTCGCCGTTTGCGGAAGAAGTCTGATGTAGAACAAGTAGCAGAAGCATACATGCTCAAGAGGGATCACCCGAAATTCAAAGGCAACTGAATTTCGGCAACCGGGGCATCGAAGTCGGAATGCCGCGAAACTCACCGAGTCAAAGCGTTTCGCCGTTTGCGGAAGAAGTCTGATGTAGAACAAGTAGCAGAAGCATACATGCTCAAGAGGGATCACCCGAAATTCAAAGGCAACTGAATTTCGGCAACCGGGGCATCGAAGTCGGAATGCCGCGAAACTCACCGAGTCAAAGCGTTTCGCCGTTTGCGGAAGAAGTCTGATGTAGAACAAGTAGCAGAAGCATACATGCTCAAGAGGGATCACCCGAAATTCAAAGGCAACTGAATTTCGGCAACCGGGGCATCGAAGTCGGAATGCCGCGAAACTCACCGAGTCAAAGCGTTTCGCCGTTTGCGGAAGAAGTCTGATGTAGAACAAGTAGCAGAAGCATACATGCTCAAGAGGGATCACCCGAAATTCAAAGGCAACTGAATTTCGGCAACCGGGGCATCGAAGTCGGAATGCCGCGAAACTCACCGAGTCAAAGCGTTTCGCCGTTTGCGGAAGAAGTCTGATGTAGAACAAGTAGCAGAAGCATACATGCTCAAGAGGGATCACCCGAAATTCAAAGGCAACTGAATTTCGGCAACCGGGGCATCGAAGTCGGAATGCCGCGAAACTCACCGAGTCAAAGCGTTTCGCCGTTTGCGGAAGAAGTCTGATGTAGAACAAGTAGCAGAAGCATACATGCTCAAGAGGGATCACCCGAAATTCAAAGGCAACTGAATTTCGGCAACCGGGGCATCGAAGTCGGAATGCCGCGAAACTCACCGAGTCAAAGCGTTTCGCCGTTTGCGGAAGAAGTCTGATGTAGAACAAGTAGCAGAAGCATACATGCTCAAGAGGGATCACCCGAAATTCAAAGGCAACTGAATTTCGGCAACCGGGGCATCGAAGTCGGAATGCCGCGAAACTCACCGAGTCAAAGCGTTTCGCCGTTTGCGGAAGAAGTCTGATGTAGAACAAGTAGCAGAAGCATACATGCTCAAGAGGGATCACCCGAAATTCAAAGGCAACTGAATTTCGGCAACCGGGCATCGAAGTCGGAATGCCGCGAAACTCACCGAGTCAAAGCGTTTCGCCGTTTGCGGAAGAAGTCTGATGTAGAACAAGTAGCAGAAGCATACATGCTCAAGAGGGATCACCCGAAATTCAAAGGCAACTAAATTTCGACAACCGGGGCATCGAAGTCGGAATGCCGCGAAACTCACCGAGTCAAAGCATTTCGCCGTTTGCGGAAGAAGTCTGATGTAGAACAAGTAGCAGAAGCATACATGCTCAAGAGGGATCACCCGAAATTCAAAGGCAACTAAATTTCGGCAACCGGGGCATCGAAGTCGGAATGCCGCGAAACTCACCGAGTCAAAGCGTTTCGCCCTTTGCGGATGAAGTCTGATGTAGAACAAGTAGCAGAAGCATACATGCTCAAGAGGGATAACCCGAAATTCAAAGGCAACTAAATTTCGGCGGCAACCGGGGCATCGCGTTTCGACGTTTGCGGAAGAAGTCTGATGTAGAACAAGTAGCAGAAGCATACATGCTCAAGAGGGATAACCCGAAATTCAAAGGCAACTAAATTTCGGCAACCGGCGCATCGAAGTCGGAATGCCACGAAACTCACCGAGTCAAAGCCTTTCGCCGTTTGCGGAAGAAGTCTGATGTAGAACAAGTAGCAGAAGCATACATGCTCAAGAGGGATCACCCGAAATTCAAAGGCAACTGAATTTCGGCAACCGGGCATCGAAGTCGGAATGCCGCGAAACTCACCGAGTCAAAGCGTTTCGCCGTTTGCGGAAGAAGTCTGATGTAGAACAAGTAGCAGAAGCATACATGCTCAAGAGGGATCACCCGAAATTCAAAGGCAACTGAATTTCGGCAACCGGGGCATCGAAGTCGGAATGCCGCGAAACTCACCGAGTCAAAGAGTTTGGCCGTTTGCGGAAGAAGTCTGATGTAGAACAAGTAGCAGAAGCATACATGCTCAAGAGGGATCACACGAAATTCATAGGCAACTGAATTTCGGCAACCGGGGCATCGAAGTCGGAATGCCGCGAAACTCACCGAGTCAAAGCGTTTCGCCGTTTGCGGAAGAAGTCTGATGTAGAACAAGTAGCAGAAGCATACATGCTCAAGAGGGATCACCCGAAATTCAAAGGCAACTGAATTTCGGCAACCGGGGCATCGAAGTCGGAATGCCGCGAAACTCACCGAGTCAAAGCGTTTCGCCGTTTGCGGAAGAAGTCTGATGTAGAACAAGTAGCAGAAGCATACATGCTCAAGAGGGATCACCCGAAATTCAAAGGCAACTGAATTTCGGCAACCGGGGCATCGAAGTCGGAATGCCGCGAAACTCACCGAGTCAAAGCGTTTCGCCGTTTGCGGAAGAAGTCTGATGTAGAACAAGTAGCAGAAGCATACATGCTCAAGAGGGATCACCCGAAATTCAAAGGCAACTGAATTTCGGCAACCGGGCATCGAAGTCGGAATGCCGCGAAACTCACCGAGTCAAAGCGTTTCGCCGTTTGCGGAAGAAGTCTGATGTAGAACAAGTAGCAGAAGCATACATGCTCAAGAGGGATCACCCGAAATTCAAAGGCAACTGAATTTCGGCAACCGGGGCATCGAAGTCGGAATGCCGCGAAACTCACCGAGTCAAAGCGTTTCGCCGTTTGCGGAAGAAGTCTGATGTAGAACAAGTAGCAGAAGCATACATGCTCAAGAGGGATCACCCGAAATTCAAAGGCAACTGAATTTCGGCAACCGGGGCATCGAAGTCGGAATGCCGCGAAACTCACCGAGTCAAAGCGTTTCGCCGTTTGCGGAAGAAGTCTGATGTAGAACAAGTAGCAGAAGCATACATGCTCAAGAGGGATCACCCGAAATTCAAAGGCAACTGAATTTCGGCAACCGGGGCATCGAAGTCGGAATGCCGCGAAACTCACCGAGTCAAAGCGTTTCGCCGTTTGCGGAAGAAGTCTGATGTAGAACAAGTAGCAGAAGCATACATGCTCAAGAGGGATCACCCGAAATTCAAAGGCAACTGAATTTCGGCAACCGGGGCATCGAAGTCGGAATGCCGCGAAACTCACCGAGTCAAAGCGTTTCGCCGTTTGCGGAAGAAGTCTGATGTAGAACAAGTAGCAGAAGCATACATGCTCAAGAGGGATCACCCGAAATTCAAAGGCAACTGAATTTCGGCAACCGGGGCATCGAAGTCGGAATGCCGCGAAACTCACCGAGTCAAAGCGTTTCGCCGTTTGCGGAAGAAGTCTGATGTAGAACAAGTAGCAGAAGCATACATGCTCAAGAGGGATCACCCGAAATTCAAAGGCAACTGAATTTCGGCAACCGGGGCATCGAAGTCGGAATGCCGCGAAACTCACCGAGTCAAAGCGTTTCGCCGTTTGCGGAAGAAGTCTGATGTAGAACAAGTAGCAGAAGCATACATGCTCAAGAGGGATCACCCGAAATTCAAAGGCAACTGAATTTCGGCAACCGGGGCATCGAAGTCGGAATGCCGCGAAACTCACCGAGTCAAAGCGTTTCGCCGTTTGCGGAAGAAGTCTGATGTAGAACAAGTAGCAGAAGCATACATGCTCAAGAGGGATCACCCGAAATTCAAAGGCAACTGAATTTCGGCAACCGGGGCATCGAAGTCGGAATGCCGCGAAACTCACCGAGTCAAAGCGTTTCGCCGTTTGCGGAAGAAGTCTGATGTAGAACAAGTAGCAGAAGCATACATGCTCAAGAGGGATCACCCGAAATTCAAAGGCAACTGAATTTCGGCAACCGGGGCATCGAAGTCGGAATGCCGCGAAACTCACCGAGTCAAAGCGTTTCGCCGTTTGCGGAAGAAGTCTGATGTAGAACAAGTAGCAGAAGCATACATGCTCAAGAGGGATCACCCGAAATTCAAAGGCAACTGAATTTCGGCAACCGGGGCATCGAAGTCGGAATGCCGCGAAACTCACCGAGTCAAAGCGTTTCGCCGTTTGCGGAAGAAGTCTGATGTAGAACAAGTAGCAGAAGCATACATGCTCAAGAGGGATCACCCGAAATTCAAAGGCAACTGAATTTCGGCAACCGGGGCATCGAAGTCGGAATGCCGCGAAACTCACCGAGTCAAAGCGTTTCGCCGTTTGCGGAAGAAGTCTGATGTAGAACAAGTAGCAGAAGCATACATGCTCAAGAGGGATCACCCGAAATTCAAAGGCAACTGAATTTCGGCAACCGGGGCATCGAAGTCGGAATGCCGCGAAACTCACCGAGTCAAAGCGTTTCGCCGTTTGCGGAAGAAGTCTGATGTAGAACAAGTAGCAGAAGCATACATGCTCAAGAGGGATCACCCGAAATTCAAAGGCAACTGAATTTCGGCAACCGGGGCATCGAAGTCGGAATGCCGCGAAACTCACCGAGTCAAAGCGTTTCGCCGTTTGCGGAAGAAGTCTGATGTAGAACAAGTAGCAGAAGCATACATGCTCAAGAGGGATCACCCGAAATTCAAAGGCAACTGAATTTCGGCAACCGGGGCATCGAAGTCGGAATGCCGCGAAACTCACCGAGTCAAAGCGTTTCGCCGTTTGCGGAAGAAGTCTGATGTAGAACAAGTAGCAGAAGCATACATGCTCAAGAGGGATCACCCGAAATTCAAAGGCAACTGAATTTCGGCAACCGGGGCATCGAAGTCGGAATGCCGCGAAACTCACCGAGTCAAAGCGTTTCGCCGTTTGCGGAAGAAGTCTGATGTAGAACAAGTAGCAGAAGCATACATGCTCAAGAGGGATCACCCGAAATTCAAAGGCAACTGAATTTCGGCAACCGGGGCATCGAAGTCGGAATGCCGCGAAACTCACCGAGTCAAAGCGTTTCGCCGTTTGCGGAAGAAGTCTGATGTAGAACAAGTAGCAGAAGCATACATGCTCAAGAGGGATCACCCGAAATTCAAAGGCAACTGAATTTCGGCAACCGGGGCATCGAAGTCGGAATGCCGCGAAACTCACCGAGTCAAAGCGTTTCGCCGTTTGCGGAAGAAGTCTGATGTAGAACAAGTAGCAGAAGCATACATGCTCAAGAGGGATCACCCGAAATTCAAAGGCAACTGAATTTCGGCAACCGGGGCATCGAAGTCGGAATGCCGCGAAACTCACCGAGTCAAAGCGTTTCGCCGTTTGCGGAAGAAGTCTGATGTAGAACAAGTAGCAGAAGCATACATGCTCAAGAGGGATCACCCGAAATTCAAAGGCAACTGAATTTCGGCAACCGGGGCATCGAAGTCGGAATGCCGCGAAACTCACCGAGTCAAAGCGTTTCGCCGTTTGCGGAAGAAGTCTGATGTAGAACAAGTAGCAGAAGCATACATGCTCAAGAGGGATCACCCGAAATTCAAAGGCAACTGAATTTCGGCAACCGGGGCATCGAAGTCGGAATGCCGCGAAACTCACCGAGTCAAAGCGTTTCGCCGTTTGCGGAAGAAGTCTGATGTAGAACAAGTAGCAGAAGCATACATGCTCAAGAGGGATCACCCGAAATTCAAAGGCAACTGAATTTCGGCAACCGGGGCATCGAAGTCGGAATGCCGCGAAACTCACCGAGTCAAAGCGTTTCGCCGTTTGCGGAAGAAGTCTGATGTAGAACAAGTAGCAGAAGCATACATGCTCAAGAGGGATCACCCGAAATTCAAAGGCAACTGAATTTCGGCAACCGGGGCATCGAAGTCGGAATGCCGCGAAACTCACCGAGTCAAAGCGTTTCGCCGTTTGCGGAAGAAGTCTGATGTAGAACAAGTAGCAGAAGCATACATGCTCAAGAGGGATCACCCGAAATTCAAAGGCAACTGAATTTCGGCAACCGGGGCATCGAAGTCGGAATGCCGCGAAACTCACCGAGTCAAAGCGTTTCGCCGTTTGCGGAAGAAGTCTGATGTAGAACAAGTAGCAGAAGCATACATGCTCAAGAGGGATCACCCGAAATTCAAAGGCAACTGAATTTCGGCAACCGGGGCATCGAAGTCGGAATGCCGCGAAACTCACCGAGTCAAAGCGTTTCGCCGTTTGCGGAAGAAGTCTGATGTAGAACAAGTAGCAGAAGCATACATGCTCAAGAGGGATCACCCGAAATTCAAAGGCAACTGAATTTCGGCAACCGGGGCATCGAAGTCGGAATGCCGCGAAACTCACCGAGTCAAAGCGTTTCGCCGTTTGCGGAAGAAGTCTGATGTAGAACAAGTAGCAGAAGCATACATGCTCAAGAGGGATCACCCGAAATTCAAAGGCAACTGAATTTCGGCAACCGGGCATCGAAGTCGGAATGCCGCGAAACTCACCGAGTCAAAGCGTTTCGCCGTTTGCGGAAGAAGTCTGATGTAGAACAAGTAGCAGAAGCATACATGCTCAAGAGGGATCACCCGAAATTCAAAGGCAACTGAATTTCGGCAACCGGGGCATCGAAGTCGGAATGCCGCGAAACTCACCGAGTCAAAGCGTTTCGCCGTTTGCGGAAGAAGTCTGATGTAGAACAAGTAGCAGAAGCATACATGCTCAAGAGGGATCACCCGAAATTCAAAGGCAACTGAATTTCGGCAACCGGGGCATCGAAGTCGGAATGCCGCGAAACTCACCGAGTCAAAGCGTTTCGCCGTTTGCGGAAGAAGTCTGATGTAGAACAAGTAGCAGAAGCATACATGCTCAAGAGGGATCACCCGAAATTCAAAGGCAACTGAATTTCGGCAACCGGGGCATCGAAGTCGGAATGCCGCGAAACTCACCGAGTCAAAGCGTTTCGCCGTTTGCGGAAGAAGTCTGATGTAGAACAAGTAGCAGAAGCATACATGCTCAAGAGGGATCACCCGAAATTCAAAGGCAACTGAATTTCGGCAACCGGGCATCGAAGTCGGAATGCCGCGAAACTCACCGAGTCAAAGCGTTTCGCCGTTTGCGGAAGAAGTCTGATGTAGAACAAGTAGCAGAAGCATACATGCTCAAGAGGGATCACCCGAAATTCAAAGGCAACTGAATTTCGGCAACCGGGGCATCGAAGTCGGAATGCCGCGAAACTCACCGAGTCAAAGCGTTTCGCCGTTTGCGGAAGAAGTCTGATGTAGAACAAGTAGCAGAAGCATACATGCTCAAGAGGGATCACCCGAAATTCAAAGGCAACTGAATTTCGGCAACCGGGGCATCGAAGTCGGAATGCCGCGAAACTCACCGAGTCAAAGCGTTTCGCCGTTTGCGGAAGAAGTCTGATGTAGAACAAGTAGCAGAAGCATACATGCTCAAGAGGGATCACCCGAAATTCAAAGGCAACTGAATTTCGGCAACCGGGGCATCGAAGTCGGAATGCCGCGAAACTCACCGAGTCAAAGCGTTTCGCCGTTTGCGGAAGAAGTCTGATGTAGAACAAGTAGCAGAAGCATACATGCTCAAGAGGGATCACCCGAAATTCAAAGGCAACTGAATTTCGGCAACCGGGGCATCGAAGTCGGAATGCCGCGAAACTCACCGAGTCAAAGCGTTTCGCCGTTTGCGGAAGAAGTCTGATGTAGAACAAGTAGCAGAAGCATACATGCTCAAGAGGGATCACCCGAAATTCAAAGGCAACTGAATTTCGGCAACCGGGCATCGAAGTCGGAATGCCGCGAAACTCACCGAGTCAAAGCGTTTCGCCGTTTGCGGAAGAAGTCTGATGTAGAACAAGTAGCAGAAGCATACATGCTCAAGAGGGATCACCCGAAATTCAAAGGCAACTGAATTTCGGCAACCGGGCATCGAAGTCGGAATGCCGCGAAACTCACCGAGTCAAAGCGTTTCGCCGTTTGCGGAAGAAGTCTGATGTAGAACAAGTAGCAGAAGCATACATGCTCAAGAGGGATCACCCGAAATTCAAAGGCAACTGAATTTCGGCAACCGGGGCATCGAAGTCGGAATGCCGCGAAACTCACCGAGTCAAAGCGTTTCGCCGTTTGCGGAAGAAGTCTGATGTAGAACAAGTAGCAGAAGCATACATGCTCAAGAGGGATCACCCGAAATTCAAAGGCAACTGAATTTCGGCAACCGGGGCATCGAAGTCGGAATGCCGCGAAACTCACCGAGTCAAAGCGTTTCGCCGTTTGCGGAAGAAGTCTGATGTAGAACAAGTAGCAGAAGCATACATGCTCAAGAGGGATCACCCGAAATTCAAAGGCAACTGAATTTCGGCAACCGGGGCATCGAAGTCGGAATGCCGCGAAACTCACCGAGTCAAAGCGTTTCGCCGTTTGCGGAAGAAGTCTGATGTAGAACAAGTAGCAGAAGCATACATGCTCAAGAGGGATCACCCGAAATTCAAAGGCAACTGAATTTCGGCAACCGGGGCATCGAAGTCGGAATGCCGCGAAACTCACCGAGTCAAAGCGTTTCGCCGTTTGCGGAAGAAGTCTGATGTAGAACAAGTAGCAGAAGCATACATGCTCAAGAGGGATCACCCGAAATTCAAAGGCAACTGAATTTCGGCAACCGGGGCATCGAAGTCGGAATGCCGCGAAACTCACCGAGTCAAAGCGTTTCGCCGTTTGCGGAAGAAGTCTGATGTAGAACAAGTAGCAGAAGCATACATGCTCAAGAGGGATCACCCGAAATTCAAAGGCAACTGAATTTCGGCAACCGGGGCATCGAAGTCGGAATGCCGCGAAACTCACCGAGTCAAAGCGTTTCGCCGTTTGCGGAAGAAGTCTGATGTAGAACAAGTAGCAGAAGCATACATGCTCAAGAGGGATCACCCGAAATTCAAAGGCAACTGAATTTCGGCAACCGGGGCATCGAAGTCGGAATGCCGCGAAACTCACCGAGTCAAAGCGTTTCGCCGTTTGCGGAAGAAGTCTGATGTAGAACAAGTAGCAGAAGCATACATGCTCAAGAGGGATCACCCGAAATTCAAAGGCAACTGAATTTCGGCAACCGGGGCATCGAAGTCGGAATGCCGCGAAACTCACCGAGTCAAAGCGTTTCGCCGTTTGCGGAAGAAGTCTGATGTAGAACAAGTAGCAGAAGCATACATGCTCAAGAGGGATCACCCGAAATTCAAAGGCAACTGAATTTCGGCAACCGGGGCATCGAAGTCGGAATGCCGCGAAACTCACCGAGTCAAAGCGTTTCGCCGTTTGCGGAAGAAGTCTGATGTAGAACAAGTAGCAGAAGCATACATGCTCAAGAGGGATCACCCGAAATTCAAAGGCAACTGAATTTCGGCAACCGGGGCATCGAAGTCGGAATGCCGCGAAACTCACCGAGTCAAAGCGTTTCGCCGTTTGCGGAAGAAGTCTGATGTAGAACAAGTAGCAGAAGCATACATGCTCAAGAGGGATCACCCGAAATTCAAAGGCAACTGAATTTCGGCAACCGGGCATCGAAGTCGGAATGCCGCGAAACTCACCGAGTCAAAGCGTTTCGCCGTTTGCGGAAGAAGTCTGATGTAGAACAAGTAGCAGAAGCATACATGCTCAAGAGGGATCACCCGAAATTCAAAGGCAACTGAATTTCGGCAACCGGGGCATCGAAGTCGGAATGCCGCGAAACTCACCGAGTCAAAGCGTTTCGCCGTTTGCGGAAGAAGTCTGATGTAGAACAAGTAGCAGAAGCATACATGCTCAAGAGGGATCACCCGAAATTCAAAGGCAACTGAATTTCGGCAACCGGGGCATCGAAGTCGGAATGCCGCGAAACTCACCGAGTCAAAGCGTTTCGCCGTTTGCGGAAGAAGTCTGATGTAGAACAAGTAGCAGAAGCATACATGCTCAAGAGGGATCACCCGAAATTCAAAGGCAACTGAATTTCGGCAACCGGGGCATCGAAGTCGGAATGCCGCGAAACTCACCGAGTCAAAGCGTTTCGCCGTTTGCGGAAGAAGTCTGATGTAGAACAAGTAGCAGAAGCATACATGCTCAAGAGGGATCACCCGAAATTCAAAGGCAACTGAATTTCGGCAACCGGGGCATCGAAGTCGGAATGCCGCGAAACTCACCGAGTCAAAGCGTTTCGCCGTTTGCGGAAGAAGTCTGATGTAGAACAAGTAGCAGAAGCATACATGCTCAAGAGGGATCACCCGAAATTCAAAGGCAACTGAATTTCGGCAACCGGGGCATCGAAGTCGGAATGCCGCGAAACTCACCGAGTCAAAGCGTTTCGCCGTTTGCGGAAGAAGTCTGATGTAGAACAAGTAGCAGAAGCATACATGCTCAAGAGGGATCACCCGAAATTCAAAGGCAACTGAATTTCGGCAACCGGGGCATCGAAGTCGGAATGCCGCGAAACTCACCGAGTCAAAGCGTTTCGCCGTTTGCGGAAGAAGTCTGATGTAGAACAAGTAGCAGAAGCATACATGCTCAAGAGGGATCACCCGAAATTCAAAGGCAACTGAATTTCGGCAACCGGGGCATCGAAGTCGGAATGCCGCGAAACTCACCGAGTCAAAGCGTTTCGCCGTTTGCGGAAGAAGTCTGATGTAGAACAAGTAGCAGAAGCATACATGCTCAAGAGGGATCACCCGAAATTCAAAGGCAACTGAATTTCGGCAACCGGGGCATCGAAGTCGGAATGCCGCGAAACTCACCGAGTCAAAGCGTTTCGCCGTTTGCGGAAGAAGTCTGATGTAGAACAAGTAGCAGAAGCATACATGCTCAAGAGGGATCACCCGAAATTCAAAGGCAACTGAATTTCGGCAACCGGGGCATCGAAGTCGGAATGCCGCGAAACTCACCGAGTCAAAGCGTTTCGCCGTTTGCGGAAGAAGTCTGATGTAGAACAAGTAGCAGAAGCATACATGCTCAAGAGGGATCACCCGAAATTCAAAGGCAACTGAATTTCGGCAACCGGGGCATCGAAGTCGGAATGCCGCGAAACTCACCGAGTCAAAGCGTTTCGCCGTTTGCGGAAGAAGTCTGATGTAGAACAAGTAGCAGAAGCATACATGCTCAAGAGGGATCACCCGAAATTCAAAGGCAACTGAATTTCGGCAACCGGGGCATCGAAGTCGGAATGCCGCGAAACTCACCGAGTCAAAGCGTTTCGCCGTTTGCGGAAGAAGTCTGATGTAGAACAAGTAGCAGAAGCATACATGCTCAAGAGGGATCACCCGAAATTCAAAGGCAACTGAATTTCGGCAACCGGGGCATCGAAGTCGGAATGCCGCGAAACTCACCGAGTCAAAGCGTTTCGCCGTTTGCGGAAGAAGTCTGATGTAGAACAAGTAGCAGAAGCATACATGCTCAAGAGGGATCACCCGAAATTCAAAGGCAACTGAATTTCGGCAACCGGGGCATCGAAGTCGGAATGCCGCGAAACTCACCGAGTCAAAGCGTTTCGCCGTTTGCGGAAGAAGTCTGATGTAGAACAAGTAGCAGAAGCATACATGCTCAAGAGGGATCACCCGAAATTCAAAGGCAACTGAATTTCGGCAACCGGGGCATCGAAGTCGGAATGCCGCGAAACTCACCGAGTCAAAGCGTTTCGCCGTTTGCGGAAGAAGTCTGATGTAGAACAAGTAGCAGAAGCATACATGCTCAAGAGGGATCACCCGAAATTCAAAGGCAACTGAATTTCGGCAACCGGGGCATCGAAGTCGGAATGCCGCGAAACTCACCGAGTCAAAGCGTTTCGCCGTTTGCGGAAGAAGTCTGATGTAGAACAAGTAGCAGAAGCATACATGCTCAAGAGGGATCACCCGAAATTCAAAGGCAACTGAATTTCGGCAACCGGGGCATCGAAGTCGGAATGCCGCGAAACTCACCGAGTCAAAGCGTTTCGCCGTTTGCGGAAGAAGTCTGATGTAGAACAAGTAGCAGAAGCATACATGCTCAAGAGGGATCACCCGAAATTCAAAGGCAACTGAATTTCGGCAACCGGGCATCGAAGTCGGAATGCCGCGAAACTCACCGAGTCAAAGCGTTTCGCCGTTTGCGGAAGAAGTCTGATGTAGAACAAGTAGCAGAAGCATACATGCTCAAGAGGGATCACCCGAAATTCAAAGGCAACTGAATTTCGGCAACCGGGGCATCGAAGTCGGAATGCCGCGAAACTCACCGAGTCAAAGCGTTTCGCCGTTTGCGGAAGAAGTCTGATGTAGAACAAGTAGCAGAAGCATACATGCTCAAGAGGGATCACCCGAAATTCAAAGGCAACTGAATTTCGGCAACCGGGGCATCGAAGTCGGAATGCCGCGAAACTCACCGAGTCAAAGCGTTTCGCCGTTTGCGGAAGAAGTCTGATGTAGAACAAGTAGCAGAAGCATACATGCTCAAGAGGGATCACCCGAAATTCAAAGGCAACTGAATTTCGGCAACCGGGGCATCGAAGTCGGAATGCCGCGAAACTCACCGAGTCAAAGCGTTTCGCCGTTTGCGGAAGAAGTCTGATGTAGAACAAGTAGCAGAAGCATACATGCTCAAGAGGGATCACCCGAAATTCAAAGGCAACTGAATTTCGGCAACCGGGGCATCGAAGTCGGAATGCCGCGAAACTCACCGAGTCAAAGCGTTTCGCCGTTTGCGGAAGAAGTCTGATGTAGAACAAGTAGCAGAAGCATACATGCTCAAGAGGGATCACCCGAAATTCAAAGGCAACTGAATTTCGGCAACCGGGGCATCGAAGTCGGAATGCCGCGAAACTCACCGAGTCAAAGCGTTTCGCCGTTTGCGGAAGAAGTCTGATGTAGAACAAGTAGCAGAAGCATACATGCTCAAGAGGGATCACCCGAAATTCAAAGGCAACTGAATTTCGGCAACCGGGGCATCGAAGTCGGAATGCCGCGAAACTCACCGAGTCAAAGCGTTTCGCCGTTTGCGGAAGAAGTCTGATGTAGAACAAGTAGCAGAAGCATACATGCTCAAGAGGGATCACCCGAAATTCAAAGGCAACTGAATTTCGGCAACCGGGGCATCGAAGTCGGAATGCCGCGAAACTCACCGAGTCAAAGCGTTTCGCCGTTTGCGGAAGAAGTCTGATGTAGAACAAGTAGCAGAAGCATACATGCTCAAGAGGGATCACCCGAAATTCAAAGGCAACTGAATTTCGGCAACCGGGGCATCGAAGTCGGAATGCCGCGAAACTCACCGAGTCAAAGCGTTTCGCCGTTTGCGGAAGAAGTCTGATGTAGAACAAGTAGCAGAAGCATACATGCTCAAGAGGGATCACCCGAAATTCAAAGGCAACTGAATTTCGGCAACCGGGGCATCGAAGTCGGAATGCCGCGAAACTCACCGAGTCAAAGCGTTTCGCCGTTTGCGGAAGAAGTCTGATGTAGAACAAGTAGCAGAAGCATACATGCTCAAGAGGGATCACCCGAAATTCAAAGGCAACTGAATTTCGGCAACCGGGGCATCGAAGTCGGAATGCCGCGAAACTCACCGAGTCAAAGCGTTTCGCCGTTTGCGGAAGAAGTCTGATGTAGAACAAGTAGCAGAAGCATACATGCTCAAGAGGGATCACCCGAAATTCAAAGGCAACTGAATTTCGGCAACCGGGGCATCGAAGTCGGAATGCCGCGAAACTCACCGAGTCAAAGCGTTTCGCCGTTTGCGGAAGAAGTCTGATGTAGAACAAGTAGCAGAAGCATACATGCTCAAGAGGGATCACCCGAAATTCAAAGGCAACTGAATTTCGGCAACCGGGGCATCGAAGTCGGAATGCCGCGAAACTCACCGAGTCAAAGCGTTTCGCCGTTTGCGGAAGAAGTCTGATGTAGAACAAGTAGCAGAAGCATACATGCTCAAGAGGGATCACCCGAAATTCAAAGGCAACTGAATTTCGGCAACCGGGGCATCGAAGTCGGAATGCCGCGAAACTCACCGAGTCAAAGCGTTTCGCCGTTTGCGGAAGAAGTCTGATGTAGAACAAGTAGCAGAAGCATACATGCTCAAGAGGGATCACCCGAAATTCAAAGGCAACTGAATTTCGGCAACCGGGGCATCGAAGTCGGAATGCCGCGAAACTCACCGAGTCAAAGCGTTTCGCCGTTTGCGGAAGAAGTCTGATGTAGAACAAGTAGCAGAAGCATACATGCTCAAGAGGGATCACCCGAAATTCAAAGGCAACTGAATTTCGGCAACCGGGGCATCGAAGTCGGAATGCCGCGAAACTCACCGAGTCAAAGCGTTTCGCCGTTTGCGGAAGAAGTCTGATGTAGAACAAGTAGCAGAAGCATACATGCTCAAGAGGGATCACCCGAAATTCAAAGGCAACTGAATTTCGGCAACCGGGGCATCGAAGTCGGAATGCCGCGAAACTCACCGAGTCAAAGCGTTTCGCCGTTTGCGGAAGAAGTCTGATGTAGAACAAGTAGCAGAAGCATACATGCTCAAGAGGGATCACCCGAAATTCAAAGGCAACTGAATTTCGGCAACCGGGGCATCGAAGTCGGAATGCCGCGAAACTCACCGAGTCAAAGCGTTTCGCCGTTTGCGGAAGAAGTCTGATGTAGAACAAGTAGCAGAAGCATACATGCTCAAGAGGGATCACCCGAAATTCAAAGGCAACTGAATTTCGGCAACCGGGGCATCGAAGTCGGAATGCCGCGAAACTCACCGAGTCAAAGCGTTTCGCCGTTTGCGGAAGAAGTCTGATGTAGAACAAGTAGCAGAAGCATACATGCTCAAGAGGGATCACCCGAAATTCAAAGGCAACTGAATTTCGGCAACCGGGGCATCGAAGTCGGAATGCCGCGAAACTCACCGAGTCAAAGCGTTTCGCCGTTTGCGGAAGAAGTCTGATGTAGAACAAGTAGCAGAAGCATACATGCTCAAGAGGGATCACCCGAAATTCAAAGGCAACTGAATTTCGGCAACCGGGGCATCGAAGTCGGAATGCCGCGAAACTCACCGAGTCAAAGCGTTTCGCCGTTTGCGGAAGAAGTCTGATGTAGAACAAGTAGCAGAAGCATACATGCTCAAGAGGGATCACCCGAAATTCAAAGGCAACTGAATTTCGGCAACCGGGGCATCGAAGTCGGAATGCCGCGAAACTCACCGAGTCAAAGCGTTTCGCCGTTTGCGGAAGAAGTCTGATGTAGAACAAGTAGCAGAAGCATACATGCTCAAGAGGGATCACCCGAAATTCAAAGGCAACTGAATTTCGGCAACCGGGGCATCGAAGTCGGAATGCCGCGAAACTCACCGAGTCAAAGCGTTTCGCCGTTTGCGGAAGAAGTCTGATGTAGAACAAGTAGCAGAAGCATACATGCTCAAGAGGGATCACCCGAAATTCAAAGGCAACTGAATTTCGGCAACCGGGGCATCGAAGTCGGAATGCCGCGAAACTCACCGAGTCAAAGCGTTTCGCCGTTTGCGGAAGAAGTCTGATGTAGAACAAGTAGCAGAAGCATACATGCTCAAGAGGGATCACCCGAAATTCAAAGGCAACTGAATTTCGGCAACCGGGGCATCGAAGTCGGAATGCCGCGAAACTCACCGAGTCAAAGCGTTTCGCCGTTTGCGGAAGAAGTCTGATGTAGAACAAGTAGCAGAAGCATACATGCTCAAGAGGGATCACCCGAAATTCAAAGGCAACTGAATTTCGGCAACCGGGGCATCGAAGTCGGAATGCCGCGAAACTCACCGAGTCAAAGCGTTTCGCCGTTTGCGGAAGAAGTCTGATGTAGAACAAGTAGCAGAAGCATACATGCTCAAGAGGGATCACCCGAAATTCAAAGGCAACTGAATTTCGGCAACCGGGGCATCGAAGTCGGAATGCCGCGAAACTCACCGAGTCAAAGCGTTTCGCCGTTTGCGGAAGAAGTCTGATGTAGAACAAGTAGCAGAAGCATACATGCTCAAGAGGGATCACCCGAAATTCAAAGGCAACTGAATTTCGGCAACCGGGGCATCGAAGTCGGAATGCCGCGAAACTCACCGAGTCAAAGCGTTTCGCCGTTTGCGGAAGAAGTCTGATGTAGAACAAGTAGCAGAAGCATACATGCTCAAGAGGGATCACCCGAAATTCAAAGGCAACTGAATTTCGGCAACCGGGGCATCGAAGTCGGAATGCCGCGAAACTCACCGAGTCAAAGCGTTTCGCCGTTTGCGGAAGAAGTCTGATGTAGAACAAGTAGCAGAAGCATACATGCTCAAGAGGGATCACCCGAAATTCAAAGGCAACTGAATTTCGGCAACCGGGGCATCGAAGTCGGAATGCCGCGAAACTCACCGAGTCAAAGCGTTTCGCCGTTTGCGGAAGAAGTCTGATGTAGAACAAGTAGCAGAAGCATACATGCTCAAGAGGGATCACCCGAAATTCAAAGGCAACTGAATTTCGGCAACCGGGGCATCGAAGTCGGAATGCCGCGAAACTCACCGAGTCAAAGCGTTTCGCCGTTTGCGGAAGAAGTCTGATGTAGAACAAGTAGCAGAAGCATACATGCTCAAGAGGGATCACCCGAAATTCAAAGGCAACTGAATTTCGGCAACCGGGGCATCGAAGTCGGAATGCCGCGAAACTCACCGAGTCAAAGCGTTTCGCCGTTTGCGGAAGAAGTCTGATGTAGAACAAGTAGCAGAAGCATACATGCTCAAGAGGGATCACCCGAAATTCAAAGGCAACTGAATTTCGGCAACCGGGCATCGAAGTCGGAATGCCGCGAAACTCACCGAGTCAAAGCGTTTCGCCGTTTGCGGAAGAAGTCTGATGTAGAACAAGTAGCAGAAGCATACATGCTCAAGAGGGATCACCCGAAATTCAAAGGCAACTGAATTTCGGCAACCGGGGCATCGAAGTCGGAATGCCGCGAAACTCACCGAGTCAAAGCGTTTCGCCGTTTGCGGAAGAAGTCTGATGTAGAACAAGTAGCAGAAGCATACATGCTCAAGAGGGATCACCCGAAATTCAAAGGCAACTGAATTTCGGCAACCGGGCATCGAAGTCGGAATGCCGCGAAACTCACCGAGTCAAAGCGTTTCGCCGTTTGCGGAAGAAGTCTGATGTAGAACAAGTAGCAGAAGCATACATGCTCAAGAGGGATCACCCGAAATTCAAAGGCAACTGAATTTCGGCAACCGGGGCATCGAAGTCGGAATGCCGCGAAACTCACCGAGTCAAAGCGTTTCGCCGTTTGCGGAAGAAGTCTGATGTAGAACAAGTAGCAGAAGCATACATGCTCAAGAGGGATCACCCGAAATTCAAAGGCAACTGAATTTCGGCAACCGGGGCATCGAAGTCGGAATGCCGCGAAACTCACCGAGTCAAAGCGTTTCGCCGTTTGCGGAAGAAGTCTGATGTAGAACAAGTAGCAGAAGCATACATGCTCAAGAGGGATCACCCGAAATTCAAAGGCAACTGAATTTCGGCAACCGGGGCATCGAAGTCGGAATGCCGCGAAACTCACCGAGTCAAAGCGTTTCGCCGTTTGCGGAAGAAGGTCTGATGTAGAACAAGTAGCAGAAGCATACATGCTCAAGAGGGATCACCCGAAATTCAAAGGCAACTGAATTTCGGCAACCGGGGCATCGAAGTCGGAATGCCGCGAAACTCACCGAGTCAAAGCGTTTCGCCGTTTGCGGAAGAAGTCTGATGTAGAACAAGTAGCAGAAGCATACATGCTCAAGAGGGATCACCCGAAATTCAAAGGCAACTGAATTTCGGCAACCGGGGCATCGAAGTCGGAATGCCGCGAAACTCACCGAGTCAAAGCGTTTCGCCGTTTGCGGAAGAAGTCTGATGTAGAACAAGTAGCAGAAGCATACATGCTCAAGAGGGATCACCCGAAATTCAAAGGCAACTGAATTTCGGCAACCGGGGCATCGAAGTCGGAATGCCGCGAAACTCACCGAGTCAAAGCGTTTCGCCGTTTGCGGAAGAAGTCTGATGTAGAACAAGTAGCAGAAGCATACATGCTCAAGAGGGATCACCCGAAATTCAAAGGCAACTGAATTTCGGCAACCGGGCATCGAAGTCGGAATGCCGCGAAACTCACCGAGTCAAAGCGTTTCGCCGTTTGCGGAAGAAGTCTGATGTAGAACAAGTAGCAGAAGCATACATGCTCAAGAGGGATCACCCGAAATTCAAAGGCAACTGAATTTCGGCAACCGGGCATCGAAGTCGGAATGCCGCGAAACTCACCGAGTCAAAGCGTTTCGCCGTTTGCGGAAGAAGTCTGATGTAGAACAAGTAGCAGAAGCATACATGCTCAAGAGGGATCACCCGAAATTCAAAGGCAACTGAATTTCGGCAACCGGGCATCGAAGTCGGAATGCCGCGAAACTCACCGAGTCAAAGCGTTTCGCCGTTTGCGGAAGAAGGTCTGATGTAGAACAAGTAGCAGAAGCATACATGCTCAAGAGGGATCACCCGAAATTCAAAGGCAACTGAATTTCGGCAACCGGGGCATCGAAGTCGGAATGCCGCGAAACTCACCGAGTCAAAGCGTTTCGCCGTTTGCGGAAGAAGTCTGATGTAGAACAAGTAGCAGAAGCATACATGCTCAAGAGGGATCACCCGAAATTCAAAGGCAACTGAATTTCGGCAACCGGGGCATCGAAGTCGGAATGCCGCGAAACTCACCGAGTCAAAGCGTTTCGCCGTTTGCGGAAGAAGTCTGATGTAGAACAAGTAGCAGAAGCATACATGCTCAAGAGGGATCACCCGAAATTCAAAGGCAACTGAATTTCGGCAACCGGGGCATCGAAGTCGGAATGCCGCGAAACTCACCGAGTCAAAGCGTTTCGCCGTTTGCGGAAGAAGGTCTGATGTAGAACAAGTAGCAGAAGCATACATGCTCAAGAGGGATCACCCGAAATTCAAAGGCAACTGAATTTCGGCAACCGGGCATCGAAGTCGGAATGCCGCGAAACTCACCGAGTCAAAGCGTTTCGCCGTTTGCGGAAGAAGTCTGATGTAGAACAAGTAGCAGAAGCATACATGCTCAAGAGGGATCACCCGAAATTCAAAGGCAACTGAATTTCGGCAACCGGGCATCGAAGTCGGAATGCCGCGAAACTCACCGAGTCAAAGCGTTTCGCCGTTTGCGGAAGAAGGTCTGATGTAGAACAAGTAGCAGAAGCATACATGCTCAAGAGGGATCACCCGAAATTCAAAGGCAACTGAATTTCGGCAACCGGGGCATCGAAGTCGGAATGCCGCGAAACTCACCGAGTCAAAGCGTTTCGCCGTTTGCGGAAGAAGGTCTGATGTAGAACAAGTAGCAGAAGCATACATGCTCAAGAGGGATCACCCGAAATTCAAAGGCAACTGAATTTCGGCAACCGGGGCATCGAAGTCGGAATGCCGCGAAACTCACCGAGTCAAAGCGTTTCGCCGTTTGCGGAAGAAGTCTGATGTAGAACAAGTAGCAGAAGCATACATGCTCAAGAGGGATCACCCGAAATTCAAAGGCAACTGAATTTCGGCAACCGGGGCATCGAAGTCGGAATGCCGCGAAACTCACCGAGTCAAAGCGTTTCGCCGTTTGCGGAAGAAGTCTGATGTAGAACAAGTAGCAGAAGCATACATGCTCAAGAGGGATCACCCGAAATTCAAAGGCAACTGAATTTCGGCAACCGGGGCATCGAAGTCGGAATGCCGCGAAACTCACCGAGTCAAAGCGTTTCGCCGTTTGCGGAAGAAGTCTGATGTAGAACAAGTAGCAGAAGCATACATGCTCAAGAGGGATCACCCGAAATTCAAAGGCAACTGAATTTCGGCAACCGGGCATCGAAGTCGGAATGCCGCGAAACTCACCGAGTCAAAGCGTTTCGCCGTTTGCGGAAGAAGTCTGATGTAGAACAAGTAGCAGAAGCATACATGCTCAAGAGGGATCACCCGAAATTCAAAGGCAACTGAATTTCGGCAACCGGGGCATCGAAGTCGGAATGCCGCGAAACTCACCGAGTCAAAGCGTTTCGCCGTTTGCGGAAGAAGTCTGATGTAGAACAAGTAGCAGAAGCATACATGCTCAAGAGGGATCACCCGAAATTCAAAGGCAACTGAATTTCGGCAACCGGGCATCGAAGTCGGAATGCCGCGAAACTCACCGAGTCAAAGCGTTTCGCCGTTTGCGGAAGAAGTCTGATGTAGAACAAGTAGCAGAAGCATACATGCTCAAGAGGGATCACCCGAAATTCAAAGGCAACTGAATTTCGGCAACCGGGCATCGAAGTCGGAATGCCGCGAAACTCACCGAGTCAAAGCGTTTCGCCGTTTGCGGAAGAAGTCTGATGTAGAACAAGTAGCAGAAGCATACATGCTCAAGAGGGATCACCCGAAATTCAAAGGCAACTGAATTTCGGCAACCGGGGCATCGAAGTCGGAATGCCGCGAAACTCACCGAGTCAAAGCGTTTCGCCGTTTGCGGAAGAAGGTCTGATGTAGAACAAGTAGCAGAAGCATACATGCTCAAGAGGGATCACCCGAAATTCAAAGGCAACTGAATTTCGGCAACCGGGCATCGAAGTCGGAATGCCGCGAAACTCACCGAGTCAAAGCGTTTCGCCGTTTGCGGAAGAAAGTCTGATGTAGAACAAGTAGCAGAAGCATACATGCTCAAGAGGGATCACCCGAAATTCAAAGGCAACTGAATTTCGGCAACCGGGGCATCGAAGTCGGAATGCCGCGAAACTCACCGAGTCAAAGCGTTTCGCCGTTTGCGGAAGAAGGTCTGATGTAGAACAAGTAGCAGAAGCATACATGCTCAAGAGGGATCACCCGAAATTCAAAGGCAACTGAATTTCGGCAACCGGGGCATCGAAGTCGGAATGCCGCGAAACTCACCGAGTCAAAGCGTTTCGCCGTTTGCGGAAGAAGTCTGATGTAGAACAAGTAGCAGAAGCATACATGCTCAAGAGGGATCACCCGAAATTCAAAGGCAACTGAATTTCGGCAACCGGGGCATCGAAGTCGGAATGCCGCGAAACTCACCGAGTCAAAGCGTTTCGCCGTTTGCGGAAGAAGTCTGATGTAGAACAAGTAGCAGAAGCATACATGCTCAAGAGGGATCACCCGAAATTCAAAGGCAACTGAATTTCGGCAACCGGGGCATCGAAGTCGGAATGCCGCGAAACTCACCGAGTCAAAGCGTTTCGCCGTTTGCGGAAGAAGTCTGATGTAGAACAAGTAGCAGAAGCATACATGCTCAAGAGGGATCACCCGAAATTCAAAGGCAACTGAATTTCGGCAACCGGGGCATCGAAGTCGGAATGCCGCGAAACTCACCGAGTCAAAGCGTTTCGCCGTTTGCGGAAGAAGTCTGATGTAGAACAAGTAGCAGAAGCATACATGCTCAAGAGGGATCACCCGAAATTCAAAGGCAACTGAATTTCGGCAACCGGGCATCGAAGTCGGAATGCCGCGAAACTCACCGAGTCAAAGCGTTTCGCCGTTTGCGGAAGAAGTCTGATGTAGAACAAGTAGCAGAAGCATACATGCTCAAGAGGGATCACCCGAAATTCAAAGGCAACTGAATTTCGGCAACCGGGGCATCGAAGTCGGAATGCCGCGAAACTCACCGAGTCAAAGCGTTTCGCCGTTTGCGGAAGAAAGTCTGATGTAGAACAAGTAGCAGAAGCATACATGCTCAAGAGGGATCACCCGAAATTCAAAGGCAACTGAATTTCGGCAACCGGGCATCGAAGTCGGAATGCCGCGAAACTCACCGAGTCAAAGCGTTTCGCCGTTTGCGGAAGAAAGTCTGATGTAGAACAAGTAGCAGAAGCATACATGCTCAAGAGGGATCACCCGAAATTCAAAGGCAACTGAATTTCGGCAACCGGGGCATCGAAGTCGGAATGCCGCGAAACTCACCGAGTCAAAGCGTTTCGCCGTTTGCGGAAGAAGTCTGATGTAGAACAAGTAGCAGAAGCATACATGCTCAAGAGGGATCACCCGAAATTCAAAGGCAACTGAATTTCGGCAACCGGGGCATCGAAGTCGGAATGCCGCGAAACTCACCGAGTCAAAGCGTTTCGCCGTTTGCGGAAGAAGTCTGATGTAGAACAAGTAGCAGAAGCATACATGCTCAAGAGGGATCACCCGAAATTCAAAGGCAACTGAATTTCGGCAACCGGGGCATCGAAGTCGGAATGCCGCGAAACTCACCGAGTCAAAGCGTTTCGCCGTTTGCGGAAGAAGTCTGATGTAGAACAAGTAGCAGAAGCATACATGCTCAAGAGGGATCACCCGAAATTCAAAGGCAACTGAATTTCGGCAACCGGGCATCGAAGTCGGAATGCCGCGAAACTCACCGAGTCAAAGCGTTTCGCCGTTTGCGGAAGAAGTCTGATGTAGAACAAGTAGCAGAAGCATACATGCTCAAGAGGGATCACCCGAAATTCAAAGGCAACTGAATTTCGGCAACCGGGCATCGAAGTCGGAATGCCGCGAAACTCACCGAGTCAAAGCGTTTCGCCGTTTGCGGAAGAAGTTTGATGTAGAACAAGTAGCAGAAGCATACATGCTCAAGAGGGATCACCCGAAATTCAAAGGCAACTGAATTTCGCAACCGGGCATCGAAGTCGGAATGCCGCGAAACTCACCGAGTCAAAGCGTTTCGCCGTTTGCGGAAGAAGGTCTGATGTAGAACAAGTAGCAGAAGCATACATGCTCAAGAGGGATCACCCGAAATTCAAAGGCAACTGAATTCGGCAACCGGGCATCGAAGTCGGAATGCCGCGAAACTCACCGAGTCAAAGCGTTTCGCGTTTGCGGAAGAAGGTCTGATGTAGAACAAGTAGCAGAAGCATACATGCTCAAGAGGGATCACCCGAAATTCAAAGGCAACTGAATTTCGGCAACCGGGGCATCGAAGTCGGAATGCCGCGAAACTCACCGAGTCAAAGCGTTTCGCCATTTGCGGAAGAAGTTTGATGTAGAACAAGTAGCAGAAGCATACATGCTCAAGAGGGATCACCCGAAATTCAAAGGCAACTGAATTTCGGCAACC
>CM055356.1:862413-930168 GCA_029228515.1 Populus alba x Populus x berolinensis | reverse complement strand
TTCCCCCCCCGGTTGCCGTTCAGTTGCCTTTGAATTTCGGGTGATCCCTCTTGAGCATTTATGCTTCTGCTACTTGTTCTACATCAGACTTTCTTCCGCAAACGGCGAAACGCTTTGACTCGGTGAGTTTCGCGGCATTCCGACTTCGATGCCCCGGTTGCCGAAATTCAGTTGCCTTTAAATTTCGGGTGATCTCTCTTGAGCATTTATGCTTCTGCTACTTGTTCTACATCAGACTTCCTTCCGCAAACGGCGAAACGCTTTGACTCGGCGAGTTTCGCCGCATTCCGACTTCGAAGCCCCGGTTGCCGAAATTCAGTTGCCTTTGAATTTCGGGTGATCCCTCTTGAGCATTTATGCTTCTGCTACTTGTTCTACATCAGACTTTCTTCCGCAAACGGGGAAACGCTTTGACTCGGTGAGTTTCGCGGCATTCCGACTTCGATGCCCCGGTTGCCGAAATTCAGTTGCCTTTGAATTTCGGGTGATCCCTCTTGAGCATTTATGCTTCTGCTACTTGTTCTACATCAGACTTCCTTCCGCTAACTGCGAAACGCTTTGACTCGGTGAGTTTTGCTGCATTCCGACTTCGATGCCCCCGTTCCCGAAATTCAGTTTCCTCTGAATTTCGGGTGATCCCTCTTGAGCATGTATGCTTCTGCTACTTGTTCTACATCATACTTCCTTCCGCTAACTGCGAAACGCTTTGACTCGGTGAGTTTTGCTGCATTCCGACTTCGATGCCCCGGTTCTCGCAATTCAATTGCCTTTGAATATTGGGTGATCCCTCTTGAGCATGTATGCTTCTGCTACTTGTTCTACATCAGACTTCCTTCTACAAACGGTGAAACGTTTTGACTCGGTGAGTTTCGCGGCATTCCGACTTCCATGCCCCGGTTGTCGAAATTCAATTGCCTTTGAATTTCAGGTGATCCCTCTTGAGCATGTATGCTTCTGCTACTTGTTCTACATCAGACTTTCTTCCACAAATGGCGAAACGCTTTGACTCGGTTAGTTTCGCGACATTCCAACTTCGATACCCCGGTTGACGAAATTCAGTTGCCTTTGAATTTCGGGTGATCCCTCTTGAGCATGTATGCTTCTGCTACTTGTTCTACATCAGACTTTCTTCCGCAAACGGCGAAACGCTTTGACTCGGTGAGTTTCGCGGCATTCCGACTTCGATGCCCCGGTTGCCGAAATTCAGTTGCCTTTGAATTTCGGGTGATCCCTCTTGAGCATGTATGCTTCTGCTACTTGTTCTACATCAGACTTTCTTCCGCAAACGGCGAAACGCTTTGACTCGGTGAGTTTCGCGGCATTCCGACTTCGATGCCCCGGTTGCCGAAATTCAGTTGCCTTTGAATTTCGGTGATCCCTCTTGAGCATGTATGCTTCTGCTACTTGTTCTACATCAGACTTTCTTCCGCAAACGGCGAAACGCTTTGACTCGGTGAGTTTCGCGGCATTCCGACTTCGATGCCCCGGTTGCCGAAATTCAGTTGCCTTTGAATTTCGGGTGATCCCTCTTGAGCATGTATGCTTCTGCTACTTGTTCTACATCAGACTTTCTTCCGCAAACGGCGAAACGCTTTGACTCGGTGAGTTTCGCGGCATTCCGACTTCGATGCCCCGGTTGCCGAAATTCAGTTGCCTTTGAATTTCGGGTGATCCCTCTTGAGCATGTATGCTTCTGCTACTTGTTCTACATCAGACTTTCTTCCGCAAACGGCGAAACGCTTTGACTCGGTGAGTTTCGCGGCATTCCGACTTCGATGCCCCGGTTGCCGAAATTCAGTTGCCTTTGAATTTCGGGTGATCCCTCTTGAGCATGTATGCTTCTGCTACTTGTTCTACATCAGACTTCCTTCCGCAAACGGCGAAACGCTTTGACTCGGTGAGTTTCGCGGCATTCCGACTTCGATGCCCCGTTGCCGAAATTCAGTTGCCTTTGAATTTCGGGTGATCCTCTTGAGCATGTATGCTTCTGCTACTTGTTCTACATCAGACTTTCTTCCGCAAACGGCGAAACGCTTTGACTCGGTGAGTTTCGCGGCATTCCGACTTCGATGCCCCGGTTGCCGAAATTCAGTTGCCTTTGAATTTCGGGTGATCCCTCTTGAGCATGTATGCTTCTGCTACTTGTTCTACATCAGACTTTCCTTCCGCAAACGGCGAAACGCTTTGACTCGGTGAGTTTCGCGGCATTCCGACTTCGATGCCCCGGTTGCCGAAATTCAGTTGCCTTTGAATTTCGGGTGATCCCTCTTGAGCATGTATGCTTCTGCTACTTGTTCTACATCAGACTTCCTTCCGCAAACGGCGAAACGCTTTGACTCGGTGAGTTTCGCGGCATTCCGACTTCGATGCCCCGGTTGCCGAAATTCAGTTGCCTTTGAATTTCGGGTGATCCCTCTTGAGCATGTATGCTTCTGCTACTTGTTCTACATCAGACTTTCCTCCGCAAACGGCGAAACGCTTTGACTCGGTGAGTTTCGCGGCATTCCGACTTCGATGCCCCGGTTGCCGAAATTCAGTTGCCTTTGAATTTCGGGTGATCCCTCTTGAGCATGTATGCTTCTGCTACTTGTTCTACATCAGACTTTCTTCCGCAAACGGCGAAACGCTTTGACTCGGTGAGTTTCGCGGCATTCCGACTTCGATGCCCGGTTGCCGAAATTCAGTTGCCTTTGAATTTCGGGTGATCCCTCTTGAGCATGTATGCTTCTGCTACTTGTTCTACATCAGACTTTCCTCCGCAAACGGCGAAACGCTTTGACTCGGTGAGTTTCGCGGCATTCCGACTTCGATGCCCCGGTTGCCGAAATTCAGTTGCCTTTGAATTTCGGGTGATCCCTCTTGAGCATGTATGCTTCTGCTACTTGTTCTACATCAGACTTTCTTCCGCAAACGGCGAAACGCTTTGACTCGGTGAGTTTCGCGGCATTCCGACTTCGATGCCCGGTTGCCGAAATTCAGTTGCCTTTGAATTTCGGGTGATCCCTCTTGAGCATGTATGCTTCTGCTACTTGTTCTACATCAGACTTCCTTCCGCAAACGCGAAACGCTTTGACTCGGTGAGTTTCGCGGCATTCCGACTTCGATGCCCCGGTTGCCGAAATTCAGTTGCCTTTGAATTTCGGGTGATCCCTCTTGAGCATGTATGCTTCTGCTACTTGTTCTACATCAGACTTCCTTCCGCAAACGGCGAAACGCTTTGACTCGTGAGTTTCGCGGCATTCCGACTTCGATGCCCCGGTTGCCGAAATTCAGTTGCCTTTGAATTTCGGGTGATCCCTCTTGAGCATGTATGCTTCTGCTACTTGTTCTACATCAGACTTTCTTCCGCAAACGGCGAAACGCTTTGACTCGGGTTCTGCTACTTGTTCTACATCAGACTTCCTCTGAAACGGCGAAACGCTTTGACTCGGTGAGTTTCGCGGCATTCCGACTTCGATGCCCCGGTTGCCGAAATTCAGTTGCCTTTGAATTTCGGGTGATCCCTCTTGAGCATGTATGCTTCTGCTACTTGTTCTACATCAGACTTTCTTCGCAAACGGCGAAACGCTTTGACTCGGTGAGTTTCGCGGCATTCCGACTTCGATGCCCGGTTGCCGAAATTCAGTTGCCTTTGAATTTCGGGTGATCCCTCTTGAGCATGTATGCTTCTGCTACTTGTTCTACATCAGACTTTCTTCCGCAAACGGCGAAACGCTTTGACTCGGTGAGTTTCGCGGCATTCCGACTTCGATGCCCCGGTTGCCGAAATTCAGTTGCCTTTGAATTTCGGGTGATCCCTCTTGAGCATGTATGCTTCTGCTACTTGTTCTACATCAGACTTTCTTCCGCAAACGGCGAAACGCTTTGACTCGGTGAGTTTCGCGGCATTCCGACTTCGATGCCCCGGTTGCCGAAATTCAGTTGCCTTTGAATTTCGGGTGATCCCTCTTGAGCATGTATGCTTCTGCTACTTGTTCTACATCAGACTTTCTTCCGCAAACGGCGAAACGCTTTGACTCGGTGAGTTTCGCGGCATTCCGACTTCGATGCCCCGGTTGCCGAAATTCAGTTGCCTTTGAATTTCGGGTGATCCCTCTTGAGCATGTATGCTTCTGCTACTTGTTCTACATCAGACTTCCTTCCGCAAACGGCGAAACGCTTTGACTCGGTGAGTTTCGCGGCATTCCGACTTCGATGCCCCGGTTGCCGAAATTCAGTTGCCTTTGAATTTCGGGTGATCCCTCTTGAGCATGTATGCTTCTGCTACTTGTTCTACATCAGACTTTCTTCCGCAAACGGCGAAACGCTTTGACTCGGTGAGTTTCGCGGCATTCCGACTTCGATGCCCCGGTTGCCGAAATTCAGTTGCCTTTGAATTTCGGGTGATCCCTCTTGAGCATGTATGCTTCTGCTACTTGTTCTACATCAGACTTCCTTCCGCAAACGGCGAAACGCTTTGACTCGGTGAGTTTCGCGGCATTCCGACTTCGATGCCCCGGTTGCCGAAATTCAGTTGCCTTTGAATTTCGGGTGATCCCTCTTGAGCATGTATGCTTCTGCTACTTGTTCTACATCAGACTTCCTTCCGCAAACGGCGAAACGCTTTGACTCGGTGAGTTTCGCGGCATTCCGACTTCGATGCCCCGGTTGCCGAAATTCAGTTGCCTTTGAATTTCGGGTGATCCCTCTTGAGCATGTATGCTTCTGCTACTTGTTCTACATCAGACTTCCTTCCGCAAACGGCGAAACGCTTTGACTCGGTGAGTTTCGCGGCATTCCGACTTCGATGCCCGGTTGCCGAAATTCAGTTGCCTTTGAATTTCGGGTGATCCCTCTTGAGCATGTATGCTTCTGCTACTTGTTCTACATCAGACTTTCTTCCGCAAACGGCGAAACGCTTTGACTCGGTGAGTTTCGCGGCATTCCGACTTCGATGCCCGGTTGCCGAAATTCAGTTGCCTTTGAATTTCGGGTGATCCCTCTTGAGCATGTATGCTTCTGCTACTTGTTCTACATCAGACTTTCTTCCGCAAACGGCGAAACGCTTTGACTCGGTGAGTTTCGCGGCATTCCGACTTCGATGCCCCGGTTGCCGAAATTCAGTTGCCTTTGAATTTCGGGTGATCCCTCTTGAGCATGTATGCTTCTGCTACTTGTTCTACATCAGACTTTCTTCCGCAAACGGCGAAACGCTTTGACTCGGTGAGTTTCGCGGCATTCCGACTTCGATGCCCGGTTGCCGAAATTCAGTTGCCTTTGAATTTCGGGTGATCCCTCTTGAGCATGTATGCTTCTGCTACTTGTTCTACATCAGACTTTCTTCCGCAAACGGCGAAACGCTTTGACTCGGTGAGTTTCGCGGCATTCCGACTTCGATGCCCCGTTGCCGAAATTCAGTTGCCTTTGAATTTCGGGTGATCCCTCTTGAGCATGTATGCTTCTGCTACTTGTTCTACATCAGACTTTCTTCCGCAAACGGCGAAACGCTTTGACTCGGTGAGTTTCGGCATTCCGACTTCGATGCCCCGGTTGCCGAAATTCAGTTGCCTTTGAATTTCGGGTGATCCCTCTTGAGCATGTATGCTTCTGCTACTTGTTCTACATCAGACTTTCTTCCGCAAACGGCGAAACGCTTTGACTCGGTGAGTTTCGCGGCATTCCGACTTCGATGCCCCGGTTGCCGAAATTCAGTTGCCTTTGAATTTCGGGTGATCCCTCTTGAGCATGTATGCTTCTGCTACTTGTTCTACATCAGACTTCCTTCCGCAAACGGCGAAACGCTTTGACTCGGTGAGTTTCGCGGCATTCCGACTTCGATGCCCCGGTTGCCGAAATTCAGTTGCCTTTGAATTTCGGGTGATCCCTCTTGAGCATGTATGCTTCTGCTACTTGTTCTACATCAGACTTTCTTCCGCAAACGGCGAAACGCTTTGACTCGGTGAGTTTCGCGGCATTCCGACTTCGATGCCCCGGTTGCCGAAATTCAGTTGCCTTTGAATTTCGGGTGATCCCTCTTGAGCATGTATGCTTCTGCTACTTGTTCTACATCAGACTTCCTTCCGCAAACGGCGAAACGCTTTGACTCGGTGAGTTTCGCGGCATTCCGACTTCGATGCCCCGGTTGCCGAAATTCAGTTGCCTTTGAATTTCGGGTGATCCCTCTTGAGCATGTATGCTTCTGCTACTTGTTCTACATCAGACTTCTTCCGCAAACGGCGAAACGCTTTGACTCGGTGAGTTTCGCGGCATTCCGACTTCGATGCCCCGGTTGCCGAAATTCAGTTGCCTTTGAATTTCGGGTGATCCCTCTTGAGCATGTATGCTTCTGCTACTTGTTCTACATCAGACTTCCTTCCGCAAACGGCGAAACGCTTTGACTCGGTGAGTTTCGCGGCATTCCGACTTCGATGCCCGGTTGCCGAAATTCAGTTGCCTTTGAATTTCGGGTGATCCCTCTTGAGCATGTATGCTTCTGCTACTTGTTCTACATCAGACTTTCTTCCGCAAACGGCGAAACGCTTTGACTCGGTGAGTTTCGCGGCATTCCGACTTCGATGCCCCGGTTGCCGAAATTCAGTTGCCTTTGAATTTCGGGTGATCCCTCTTGAGCATGTATGCTTCTGCTACTTGTTCTACATCAGACTTCTTCCGCAAACGGCGAAACGCTTTGACTTCGGTGAGTTTTCGCGGCATTCCGACTTCGATGCCCCCGGATTGCCTAAATTCAGTTCCTTTTGAATTTGTCGGCGTGATCTTTCCGTCATTAGCATTGCTGCTTCTTCTACTTGTTCTACATAACACTTCCTTCCGCAAAACAGCGAAAATACACTTTGACTCATTGAGTTTTCTCCGCGGCATTGACCGATCTTTCGCATGCCCCGGTTGTCGACATTCAGTTTGCCATTGAATTTCGAGTTGATCCCGTCTTGGAGCATTCTTGCTGTCATTCTGCTACTTGTTTCTAAACTCAGACTTTCTTCTTCCAGCAAATTGCCAAACGCTTTTGACTTCGGTTGGAGTTCCCCGGCATTCCGACTTGGATTGCCTCGGTTAGCCAAAATTTCATTTGCCTTTGAATTTCGGGTGATCCCTCTTGAAGCATGTATGGTTTCTGCTACTTGTTCAACATCACACTATCTTCCGCAAACAAGCGAAAACGCTTTGTCTCTGTGATTTTCGCGGCATTCCGACTTCGGAATTGCCTTTTTGAAAACGGTGATCCCTTTGAGCCGGTGAGTTCGCTACATTCCTACTTCGTTCCCAAACGCCGAAACGCTTTGACTTTGAGTTTCGGGTGTCCTCGGCTGATGCTTCCGTTGCCCGAAATTTCAGTTAGCTCCTTTGAAATTTCGGGTGATTCCCTCTTGAGCTTATGCTTCTGCTACTTGTTCTACTTCACAACTTAGATCCTTCCTCCGCAAACTTGGGCCAAACGGCTTTGACTCGGTGAGTTTCGACGCATTCCAAGCTTCGTTGCCGCAGCTCGGTTGCCGAAATTCAGTTGCCTTTGAATTTCGGGTGATGTCCCTCTGTGTTTGTGAGCATGGTAATGCTTCCTGCTACTTTTTCTACATCCACACTTTCTTCCGCAAACAGCGAAACGCTGTTTACATCGTTGAGTTTCGCGGGTAATCCGACTTTAGATGCCGCCGGTTTTGCACAAATTCAGTTGCCTTTGAATGTTCGGGGGTATCCCTATCTTGAGCATGTATGCTTCTACTGCTGTACTTGTTCTACAACCAAACTTCCTTTCCGCAAAATACGGCCAAACGCTTTGACTCGGTGAGTTTTCGCGGCATTCCAACTTACGATGCCCCGGTTGTCCGAAATTCTCAGTTGCCTTTGAATTTTCGGTGATCCCTCTTGAGCATGTAATGCTTCTGCTACTTGTTCTAGCATCACGGACTTCCTTCCGCAAACCAGCGAAACGCTTTGACCTCGGTGAGTTTCGCTGGCATTCCGACTTTCGATGCCACCGGTTGCCGAAATTCAGATTGCCCCCTTTGAATTTTCGGGAGATCCCTCTTGAGCATGGTATGCTTCATCTATCTTGTACTACATCACACTTCCTTCCGCAAACAGAAGCGAAGAACGCTTTTGACTCCGGTGAGTTTTCGCGGCATTTTTCCGACTTCGATGCCCCGGTTTTACCACCGAAATTCTGTTGCCATTGAATTTCGGTTGAGTCCCTCTTGAGCATGAAATGCTTCTCTGCAACTTGGTCTAACATCACATACTTCCCTTCCATAAACACCGAAAAACGCTTTGTCTGCGTGAGTTTCCTCGCTGGCATTCCTAACTCTTCGATGCCCCCCGTTGGCCGAAATTCAGTTGCCTTTGAATTTCGGGTGTGATCCACAGAGGCTTCGGATGCTTCTGCTACTTGTTCTACATCACACTGTCCTTTCCGCAAACAGTGCGAAACGCTTTGACTCGGTGAGTTTCGCCGCATTCCGACTATTCGAAGCCCAGTTTACAAACCTGAATATTCAGTTTGCCTTTGAATTTCGTTTGATACCCTCTTGAGCATGAATGCTTCTGCTAACTTTTGTTCGACCATCACACTTCCGTTCCATAAACACCATAAAACGCTTTGTCTCGGTGGGAGTTTCGCGGCATTCCCGACTTCCGATGCCACCGTGTGGCCGAAATTCAGTTGCCTTTGAATTTTCGTGTGATTCCCTCATGAGCATGGATGCTTCTGCTACTTGTTTCTACATCAAACTTCCCCTTCCCCAATACAGCGAAACGCTTTTGACTTCGGTTGAGTTTCCGCGGGCATTCCGACTATTTCGATGCCCCCCGTTTATAACCAAAATTCAGTTTCCTTTGAATTTCGTTGAGTCCCTCTTGAGCCTGAATGCTTCTGCTACTTGTTCTACATCCACACTTTTCCTTCCATAAATAACCGGCGAAACGCTGTGTCTCTTTGAGTTTTCGCGGCATATTCACCTACTGGTCGAAGCCCCCTTTCCGGAAATATCAGTTGCCTATGAATTTCGGGTGATTCTCCTCATGACCATGGTATGGCTTCTGCTACTTGTTTCTACATCACACTTGCCTTCCGCAAACGAGCGAAACGCTTTGACTCGGTGAAGTTTCGCCCGGCATTTCTTTTCCGACTTCTGATGCCCTCCCCGGTTTAACCCGAAATTTCAGGTTGCCTTTGAATTTCGGGGTGATCCCTCATGAGCATGGATGCTTCTGCTACTTGTTCTACATCACACTTCCTTCTGCAAACAGCGAAACACGCTTTAAACCCTGTGAGTTTTCCGCATGGCATTTCTCCCGACTGGCTGTCGATGCCCCGGTTTTGGCCGAAATTCAGTTGGCTTTGAATTTCGGGTGATCCCTCTTGAGCCTGTATGCTTCTGGCTACTTGTTTCTACATCACACTTCCTTCCGCAAAACATGCGAAACGCTTTTTGGGACCTCGGTGAGTTTTCCGCGTGGCATTCCTGAACTTCGACGTCCCGGTTGCCGAAATTTCAGTTTGCCTTTTAATTTCGGGTGATCCCTCATGATCATGGAAGCTTCAGCTTACATTGTTCTAGGACATAAAACGGACTTGGGTCCTTGCCGACAACAACGAAACGCATTGACTCGAATTGAGTTTCGCAGGGCATTTTTTCCGACTTCGATGCCCCGGTTGTCGAATTAATTCAGTTTGCCTTTGAATTTCGAGTGATCCCGTCTTTATGACTTGAGCATGTATGCCTTCTGACTACTTATTGTTCTACATCAGACTTCTTCTTTCGCAATGGCCAAACGCTTGAACTTTCGGTGAGTTTTCCCGGCATTCCGGACTTAGATGCCCCGCGGTTTTTTTGCCGAAATTCAGTTGCCTTTGAATTTCGGGTGATCCCTCTTCCGAGCAATGGGATGCCTTCCCTACTTTTTCTCCATCATCATCACTTCCTTCCGCAAACAGCGAAACTCTTTGGACCTCGGTGAGTTTCGCGGCATTCCCTGACTTCGGATGCCACCGCGGTTGCCGAAATTCAGTTGCCATTTTGAATTTCGGGTGATGCCCGTCTTAGAGCATGTATGCTTCTGACTACGTTGTTCTACTTCACCCGACTTGATTCCCTTCCGCAAACTGCCAAACCCTTTGACTCGGTGAGGTTTCACTGCAATCCAACTTTTTTCGTTGCCCCGGTTGCCGAAATTCAGTTGCCCTTGAATTTCGGGTGATACCCTCTTGAGCATGGTATGCTTCTGCTATTAGACTTTTTCTAACATTACACTTCCTTTCCGCGCAAACAGGCGAAATCGCTTTGAGACTCGGTGATTTTCCCGCGGGAATCCGACTTAGATGCCGCCGGTTTTGCCCGAAATTCCATTGCCTTTGCATTTCGGGTGATTCCCTCTTGAGCAAGTATGCTTCTGCTACTTGTAGTCTACATTCCAGACTTCCTCTTTTCTACGCGGCAAATGGCGCAAAACGCTTTGACTCGGTGAGTTCCGCGGCATTCCGACTTAGATGCCTCGGGTTGCTCCAAGATTTCAGTTGCCTTTGAATTTCGGGTGATCCCTTCTTGGAGCAATCGTATGGTTTCTGCTACTTGTTCTACATCACACTTCCTTCTTTCCGCAAACTGGCGAAAACGCTTTTTGACCTCGGTGAGTTTCGCGGCATTCCTGCCCGACTCGTTTCAATGCCCCGGTTGCTAAAATTATTTCAAGTTGCCTTTCAATTTCGGGTGATTCCCCTCTTGAGCATGTATGCTTCTGCTAACTGTTCTACATCACACTTCCTTCCGCAACACGGCCCAAACTCTTTGACTCGGTGAGTTTCGCGGCATTCCGACTTCGATGCCCCGGTTGCCGAAATTCAGTTGCCTTTGAATTTCGGGTGATCCCTCTTGAGCATGTATGCTTCTGCTACTTGTTCTACATCAGACTTTCTTCCGCAAACGGCGAAACGCTTTGACTCGGTGAGTTTCGCGGCATTCCGACTTCGATGCCCCGGTTGCCGAAATTCAGTTGCCTTTGAATTTCGGGTGATCCCTCTTGAGCATGTATGCTTCTGCTACTTGTTCTACATCAGACTTTCTTCCGCAAACGGCGAAACGCTTTGACTCGGTGAGTTTCGCGGCATTCCGACTTCGATGCCCCGGTTGCCGAAATTCAGTTGCCTTTGAATTTCGGGTGATCCCTCTTGAGCATGTATGCTTCTGCTACTTGTTCTACATCAGACTTCTTCCGCAAACGGCGAAACGCTTTGACTCGGTGAGTTTCGCGGCATTCCGACTTCGATGCCCCGGTTGCCGAAATTCAGTTGCCTTTGAATTTCGGGTGATCCCTCTTGAGCATGTATGCTTCTGCTACTTGTTCTACATCAGACTTCTTCCGCAAACGGCGAAACGCTTTGACTCGGTGAGTTTCGCGGCATTCCGACTTCGATGCCCCGGTTGCCGAAATTCAGTTGCCTTTGAATTTCGGGTGATCCCTCTTGAGCATGTATGCTTCTGCTACTTGTTCTACATCAGACTTCTTCCGCAAACGGCGAAACGCTTTGACTCGGTGAGTTTCGCGGCATTCCGACTTCGATGCCCCGGTTGCCGAAATTCAGTTGCCTTTGAATTTCGGGTGATCCCTCTTGAGCATGTATGCTTCTGCTACTTGTTCTACATCAGACTTCTTCCGCAAACGGCGAAACGCTTTGACTCGGTGAGTTTCGCGGCATTCCGACTTCGATGCCCCGGTTGCCGAAATTCAGTTGCCTTTGAATTTCGGGTGATCCCTCTTGAGCATGTATGCTTCTGCTACTTGTTCTACATCAGACTTTCTTCCGCAAACGGCGAAACGCTTTGACTCGGTGAGTTTCGCGGCATTCCGACTTCGATGCCCGGTTGCCGAAATTCAGTTGCCTTTGAATTTCGGGTGATCCCTCTTGAGCATGTATGCTTCTGCTACTTGTTCTACATCAGACTTTCTTCCGCAAACGGCGAAACGCTTTGACTCGGTGAGTTTCGCGGCATTCCGACTTCGATGCCCGGTTGCCGAAATTCAGTTGCCTTTGAATTTCGGGTGATCCCTCTTGAGCATGTATGCTTCTGCTACTTGTTCTACATCAGACTTCTTCCGCAAACGGCGAAACGCTTTGACTCGGTGAGTTTCGCGGCATTCCGACTTCGATGCCCCGGTTGCCGAAATTCAGTTGCCTTTGAATTTCGGGTGATCCCTCTTGAGCATGTATGCTTCTGCTACTTGTTCTACATCAGACTTCTTCCGCAAACGGCGAAACGCTTTGACTCGGTGAGTTTCGCGGCATTCCGACTTCGATGCCCCGGTTGCCGAAATTCAGTTGCCTTTGAATTTCGGGTGATCCCTCTTGAGCATGTATGCTTCTGCTACTTGTTCTACATCACTTTCTTCCGCAAACGGCGAAACGCTTTGACTCGGTGAGTTTCGCGGCATTCCGACTTCGATGCCCCGGTTGCCGAAATTCAGTTGCCTTTGAATTTCGGGTGATCCCTCTTGAGCATGTATGCTTCTGCTACTTGTTCTACATCAGACTTTCTTCCGCAAACGGCGAAACGCTTTGACTCGGTGAGTTTCGCGGCATTCCGACTTCGATGCCCGGTTGCCGAAATTCAGTTGCCTTTGAATTTCGGGTGATCCCTCTTGAGCATGTATGCTTCTGCTACTTGTTCTACATCAGACTTTCTTCCGCAAACGGCGAAACGCTTTGACTCGGTGAGTTTCGCGGCATTCCGACTTCGATGCCCCGGTTGCCGAAATTCAGTTGCCTTTGAATTTCGGGTGATCCCTCTTGAGCATGTATGCTTCTGCTACTTGTTCTACATCAGACTTTCTTCCGCAAACGGCGAAACGCTTTGACTCGGTGAGTTTCGCGGCATTCCGACTTCGATGCCCCGGTTGCCGAAATTCAGTTGCCTTTGAATTTCGGGTGATCCCTCTTGAGCATGTATGCTTCTGCTACTTGTTCTACATCAGACTTTCTTCCGCAAACGGCGAAACGCTTTGACTCGGTGAGTTTCGCGGCATTCCGACTTCGATGCCCCGGTTGCCGAAATTCAGTTGCCTTTGAATTTCGGGTGATCCCTCTTGAGCATGTATGCTTCTGCTACTTGTTCTACATCAGACTTTCTTCCGCAAACGGCGAAACGCTTTGACTCGGTGAGTTTCGCGGCATTCCGACTTCGATGCCCGGTTGCCGAAATTCAGTTGCCTTTGAATTTCGGGTGATCCCTCTTGAGCATGTATGCTTCTGCTACTTGTTCTACATCAGACTTTCTTCCGCAAACGGCGAAACGCTTTGACTCGGTGAGTTTCGCGGCATTCCGACTTCGATGCCCCGGTTGCCGAAATTCAGTTGCCTTTGAATTTCGGGTGATCCCTCTTGAGCATGTATGCTTCTGCTACTTGTTCTACATCAGACTTCTTCCGCAAACGGCGAAACGCTTTGACTCGGTGAGTTTCGCGGCATTCCGACTTCGATGCCCCGGTTGCCGAAATTCAGTTGCCTTTGAATTTCGGGTGATCCCTCTTGAGCATGTATGCTTCTGCTACTTGTTCTACATCAGACTTCTTCCGCAAACGGCGAAACGCTTTGACTCGGTGAGTTTCGCGGCATTCCGACTTCGATGCCCCGGTTGCCGAAATTCAGTTGCCTTTGAATTTCGGGTGATCCCTCTTGAGCATGTATGCTTCTGCTACTTGTTCTACATCAGACTTTCTTCCGCAAACGGCGAAACGCTTTGACTCGGTGAGTTTCGCGGCATTCCGACTTCGATGCCCCGGTTGCCGAAATTCAGTTGCCTTTGAATTTCGGGTGATCCCTCTTGAGCATGTATGCTTCTGCTACTTGTTCTACATCAGACTTTCTTCCGCAAACGGCGAAACGCTTTGACTCGGTGAGTTTCGCGGCATTCCGACTTCGATGCCCCGGTTGCCGAAATTCAGTTGCCTTTGAATTTCGGGTGATCCCTCTTGAGCATGTATGCTTCTGCTACTTGTTCTACATCAGACTTTCTTCCGCAAACGGCGAAACGCTTTGACTCGGTGAGTTTCGCGGCATTCCGACTTCGATGCCCCGGTTGCCGAAATTCAGTTGCCTTTGAATTTCGGGTGATCCCTCTTGAGCATGTATGCTTCTGCTACTTGTTCTACATCAGACTTCTTCCGCAAACGGCGAAACGCTTTGACTCGGTGAGTTTCGCGGCATTCCGACTTCGATGCCCCGGTTGCCGAAATTCAGTTGCCTTTGAATTTCGGGTGATCCCTCTTGAGCATGTATGCTTCTGCTACTTGTTCTACATCAGACTTTCTTCCGCAAACGGCGAAACGCTTTGACTCGGTGAGTTTCGCGGCATTCCGACTTCGATGCCCCGGTTGCCGAAATTCAGTTGCCTTTGAATTTCGGGTGATCCCTCTTGAGCATGTATGCTTCTGCTACTTGTTCTACATCAGACTTTCTTCCGCAAACGGCGAAACGCTTTGACTCGGTGAGTTTCGCGGCATTCCGACTTCGATGCCCCGGTTGCCGAAATTCAGTTGCCTTTGAATTTCGGGTGATCCCTCTTGAGCATGTATGCTTCTGCTACTTGTTCTACATCAGACTTTCTTCCGCAAACGGCGAAACGCTTTGACTCGGTGAGTTTCGCGGCATTCCGACTTCGATGCCCCGGTTGCCGAAATTCAGTTGCCTTTGAATTTCGGGTGATCCCTCTTGAGCATGTATGCTTCTGCTACTTGTTCTACATCAGACTTCTTCCGCAAACGGCGAAACGCTTTGACTCGGTGAGTTTCGCGGCATTCCGACTTCGATGCCCCGGTTGCCGAAATTCAGTTGCCTTTGAATTTCGGGTGATCCCTCTTGAGCATGTATGCTTCTGCTACTTGTTCTACATCAGACTTTCTTCCGCAAACGGCGAAACGCTTTGACTCGGTGAGTTTCGCGGCATTCCGACTTCGATGCCCCGGTTGCCGAAATTCAGTTGCCTTTGAATTTCGGGTGATCCCTCTTGAGCATGTATGCTTCTGCTACTTGTTCTACATCAGACTTCTTCCGCAAACGGCGAAACGCTTTGACTCGGTGAGTTTCGCGGCATTCCGACTTCGATGCCCCGGTTGCCGAAATTCAGTTGCCTTTGAATTTCGGGTGATCCCTCTTGAGCATGTATGCTTCTGCTACTTGTTCTACATCAGACTTCTTCCGCAAACGGCGAAACGCTTTGACTCGGTGAGTTTCGCGGCATTCCGACTTCGATGCCCCGGTTGCCGAAATTCAGTTGCCTTTGAATTTCGGGTGATCCCTCTTGAGCATGTATGCTTCTGCTACTTGTTCTACATCAGACTTTCTTCCGCAAACGGCGAAACGCTTTGACTCGGTGAGTTTCGCGGCATTCCGACTTCGATGCCCCGGTTGCCGAAATTCAGTTGCCTTTGAATTTCGGGTGATCCCTCTTGAGCATGTATGCTTCTGCTACTTGTTCTACATCAGACTTCTTCCGCAAACGGCGAAACGCTTTGACTCGGTGAGTTTCGCGGCATTCCGACTTCGATGCCCCGGTTGCCGAAATTCAGTTGCCTTTGAATTTCGGGTGATCCCTCTTGAGCATGTATGCTTCTGCTACTTGTTCTACATCAGACTTTCTTCCGCAAACGGCGAAACGCTTTGACTCGGTGAGTTTCGCGGCATTCCGACTTCGATGCCCCGGTTGCCGAAATTCAGTTGCCTTTGAATTTCGGGTGATCCCTCTTGAGCATGTATGCTTCTGCTACTTGTTCTACATCAGACTTTCTTCCGCAAACGGCGAAACGCTTTGACTCGGTGAGTTTCGCGGCATTCCGACTTCGATGCCCCGGTTGCCGAAATTCAGTTGCCTTTGAATTTCGGGTGATCCCTCTTGAGCATGTATGCTTCTGCTACTTGTTCTACATCAGACTTTCTTCCGCAAACGGCGAAACGCTTTGACTCGGTGAGTTTCGCGGCATTCCGACTTCGATGCCCGGTTGCCGAAATTCAGTTGCCTTTGAATTTCGGGTGATCCCTCTTGAGCATGTATGCTTCTGCTACTTGTTCTACATCAGACTTTCTTCCGCAAACGGCGAAACGCTTTGACTCGGTGAGTTTCGCGGCATTCCGACTTCGATGCCCCGGTTGCCGAAATTCAGTTGCCTTTGAATTTCGGGTGATCCCTCTTGAGCATGTATGCTTCTGCTACTTGTTCTACATCAGACTTCTTCCGCAAACGGCGAAACGCTTTGACTCGGTGAGTTTCGCGGCATTCCGACTTCGATGCCCCGGTTGCCGAAATTCAGTTGCCTTTGAATTTCGGGTGATCCCTCTTGAGCATGTATGCTTCTGCTACTTGTTCTACATCAGACTTCTTCCGCAAACGGCGAAACGCTTTGACTCGGTGAGTTTCGCGGCATTCCGACTTCGATGCCCCGGTTGCCGAAATTCAGTTGCCTTTGAATTTCGGGTGATCCCTCTTGAGCATGTATGCTTCTGCTACTTGTTCTACATCAGACTTTCTTCCGCAAACGGCGAAACGCTTTGACTCGGTGAGTTTCGCGGCATTCCGACTTCGATGCCCCGGTTGCCGAAATTCAGTTGCCTTTGAATTTCGGGTGATCCCTCTTGAGCATGTATGCTTCTGCTACTTGTTCTACATCAGACTTTCTTCCGCAAACGGCGAAACGCTTTGACTCGGTGAGTTTCGCGGCATTCCGACTTCGATGCCCCGGTTGCCGAAATTCAGTTGCCTTTGAATTTCGGGTGATCCCTCTTGAGCATGTATGCTTCTGCTACTTGTTCTACATCAGACTTCTTCCGCAAACGGCGAAACGCTTTGACTCGGTGAGTTTCGCGGCATTCCGACTTCGATGCCCCGGTTGCCGAAATTCAGTTGCCTTTGAATTTCGGGTGATCCCTCTTGAGCATGTATGCTTCTGCTACTTGTTCTACATCAGACTTTCTTCCGCAAACGGCGAAACGCTTTGACTCGGTGAGTTTCGCGGCATTCCGACTTCGATGCCCCGGTTGCCGAAATTCAGTTGCCTTTGAATTTCGGGTGATCCCTCTTGAGCATGTATGCTTCTGCTACTTGTTCTACATCAGACTTTCTTCCGCAAACGGCGAAACGCTTTGACTCGGTGAGTTTCGCGGCATTCCGACTTCGATGCCCCGGTTGCCGAAATTCAGTTGCCTTTGAATTTCGGGTGATCCCTCTTGAGCATGTATGCTTCTGCTACTTGTTCTACATCAGACTTTCTTCCGCAAACGGCGAAACGCTTTGACTCGGTGAGTTTCGCGGCATTCCGACTTCGATGCCCCGGTTGCCGAAATTCAGTTGCCTTTGAATTTCGGGTGATCCCTCTTGAGCATGTATGCTTCTGCTACTTGTTCTACATCAGACTTTCTTCCGCAAACGGCGAAACGCTTTGACTCGGTGAGTTTCGCGGCATTCCGACTTCGATGCCCCGGTTGCCGAAATTCAGTTGCCTTTGAATTTCGGGTGATCCCTCTTGAGCATGTATGCTTCTGCTACTTGTTCTACATCAGACTTTCTTCCGCAAACGGCGAAACGCTTTGACTCGGTGAGTTTCGCGGCATTCCGACTTCGATGCCCCGGTTGCCGAAATTCAGTTGCCTTTGAATTTCGGGTGATCCCTCTTGAGCATGTATGCTTCTGCTACTTGTTCTACATCAGACTTTCTTCCGCAAACGGCGAAACGCTTTGACTCGGTGAGTTTCGCGGCATTCCGACTTCGATGCCCCGGTTGCCGAAATTCAGTTGCCTTTGAATTTCGGGTGATCCCTCTTGAGCATGTATGCTTCTGCTACTTGTTCTACATCAGACTTCTTCCGCAAACGGCGAAACGCTTTGACTCGGTGAGTTTCGCGGCATTCCGACTTCGATGCCCCGGTTGCCGAAATTCAGTTGCCTTTGAATTTCGGGTGATCCCTCTTGAGCATGTATGCTTCTGCTACTTGTTCTACATCAGACTTTCTTCCGCAAACGGCGAAACGCTTTGACTCGGTGAGTTTCGCGGCATTCCGACTTCGATGCCCCGGTTGCCGAAATTCAGTTGCCTTTGAATTTCGGGTGATCCCTCTTGAGCATGTATGCTTCTGCTACTTGTTCTACATCAGACTTTCTTCCGCAAACGGCGAAACGCTTTGACTCGGTGAGTTTCGCGGCATTCCGACTTCGATGCCCCGGTTGCCGAAATTCAGTTGCCTTTGAATTTCGGGTGATCCCTCTTGAGCATGTATGCTTCTGCTACTTGTTCTACATCAGACTTTCTTCCGCAAACGGCGAAACGCTTTGACTCGGTGAGTTTCGCGGCATTCCGACTTCGATGCCCGGTTGCCGAAATTCAGTTGCCTTTGAATTTCGGGTGATCCCTCTTGAGCATGTATGCTTCTGCTACTTGTTCTACATCAGACTTTCTTCCGCAAACGGCGAAACGCTTTGACTCGGTGAGTTTCGCGGCATTCCGACTTCGATGCCCCGGTTGCCGAAATTCAGTTGCCTTTGAATTTCGGGTGATCCCTCTTGAGCATGTATGCTTCTGCTACTTGTTCTACATCAGACTTCTTCCGCAAACGGCGAAACGCTTTGACTCGGTGAGTTTCGCGGCATTCCGACTTCGATGCCCCGGTTGCCGAAATTCAGTTGCCTTTGAATTTCGGGTGATCCCTCTTGAGCATGTATGCTTCTGCTACTTGTTCTACATCAGACTTTCTTCCGCAAACGGCGAAACGCTTTGACTCGGTGAGTTTCGCGGCATTCCGACTTCGATGCCCCGGTTGCCGAAATTCAGTTGCCTTTGAATTTCGGGTGATCCCTCTTGAGCATGTATGCTTCTGCTACTTGTTCTACATCAGACTTTCTTCCGCAAACGGCGAAACGCTTTGACTCGGTGAGTTTCGCGGCATTCCGACTTCGATGCCCCGGTTGCCGAAATTCAGTTGCCTTTGAATTTCGGGTGATCCCTCTTGAGCATGTATGCTTCTGCTACTTGTTCTACATCAGACTTCTTCCGCAAACGGCGAAACGCTTTGACTCGGTGAGTTTCGCGGCATTCCGACTTCGATGCCCCGGTTGCCGAAATTCAGTTGCCTTTGAATTTCGGGTGATCCCTCTTGAGCATGTATGCTTCTGCTACTTGTTCTACATCAGACTTTCTTCCGCAAACGGCGAAACGCTTTGACTCGGTGAGTTTCGCGGCATTCCGACTTCGATGCCCCGGTTGCCGAAATTCAGTTGCCTTTGAATTTCGGGTGATCCCTCTTGAGCATGTATGCTTCTGCTACTTGTTCTACATCAGACTTCTTCCGCAAACGGCGAAACGCTTTGACTCGGTGAGTTTCGCGGCATTCCGACTTCGATGCCCCGGTTGCCGAAATTCAGTTGCCTTTGAATTTCGGGTGATCCCTCTTGAGCATGTATGCTTCTGCTACTTGTTCTACATCAGACTTTCTTCCGCAAACGGCGAAACGCTTTGACTCGGTGAGTTTCGCGGCATTCCGACTTCGATGCCCGGTTGCCGAAATTCAGTTGCCTTTGAATTTCGGGTGATCCCTCTTGAGCATGTATGCTTCTGCTACTTGTTCTACATCAGACTTTCTTCCGCAAACGGCGAAACGCTTTGACTCGGTGAGTTTCGCGGCATTCCGACTTCGATGCCCCGGTTGCCGAAATTCAGTTGCCTTTGAATTTCGGGTGATCCCTCTTGAGCATGTATGCTTCTGCTACTTGTTCTACATCAGACTTCTTCCGCAAACGGCGAAACGCTTTGACTCGGTGAGTTTCGCGGCATTCCGACTTCGATGCCCCGGTTGCCGAAATTCAGTTGCCTTTGAATTTCGGGTGATCCCTCTTGAGCATGTATGCTTCTGCTACTTGTTCTACATCAGACTTCTTCCGCAAACGGCGAAACGCTTTGACTCGGTGAGTTTCGCGGCATTCCGACTTCGATGCCCCGGTTGCCGAAATTCAGTTGCCTTTGAATTTCGGGTGATCCCTCTTGAGCATGTATGCTTCTGCTACTTGTTCTACATCAGACTTCTTCCGCAAACGGCGAAACGCTTTGACTCGGTGAGTTTCGCGGCATTCCGACTTCGATGCCCCGGTTGCCGAAATTCAGTTGCCTTTGAATTTCGGGTGATCCCTCTTGAGCATGTATGCTTCTGCTACTTGTTCTACATCAGACTTCTTCCGCAAACGGCGAAACGCTTTGACTCGGTGAGTTTCGCGGCATTCCGACTTCGATGCCCCGGTTGCCGAAATTCAGTTGCCTTTGAATTTCGGGTGATCCCTCTTGAGCATGTATGCTTCTGCTACTTGTTCTACATCAGACTTTCTTCCGCAAACGGCGAAACGCTTTGACTCGGTGAGTTTCGCGGCATTCCGACTTCGATGCCCCGGTTGCCGAAATTCAGTTGCCTTTGAATTTCGGGTGATCCCTCTTGAGCATGTATGCTTCTGCTACTTGTTCTACATCAGACTTTCTTCCGCAAACGGCGAAACGCTTTGACTCGGTGAGTTTCGCGGCATTCCGACTTCGATGCCCCGGTTGCCGAAATTCAGTTGCCTTTGAATTTCGGGTGATCCCTCTTGAGCATGTATGCTTCTGCTACTTGTTCTACATCAGACTTCTTCCGCAAACGGCGAAACGCTTTGACTCGGTGAGTTTCGCGGCATTCCGACTTCGATGCCCCGGTTGCCGAAATTCAGTTGCCTTTGAATTTCGGGTGATCCCTCTTGAGCATGTATGCTTCTGCTACTTGTTCTACATCAGACTTTCTTCCGCAAACGGCGAAACGCTTTGACTCGGTGAGTTTCGCGGCATTCCGACTTCGATGCCCCGGTTGCCGAAATTCAGTTGCCTTTGAATTTCGGGTGATCCCTCTTGAGCATGTATGCTTCTGCTACTTGTTCTACATCAGACTTTCTTCCGCAAACGGCGAAACGCTTTGACTCGGTGAGTTTCGCGGCATTCCGACTTCGATGCCCCGGTTGCCGAAATTCAGTTGCCTTTGAATTTCGGGTGATCCCTCTTGAGCATGTATGCTTCTGCTACTTGTTCTACATCAGACTTTCTTCCGCAAACGGCGAAACGCTTTGACTCGGTGAGTTTCGCGGCATTCCGACTTCGATGCCCGGTTGCCGAAATTCAGTTGCCTTTGAATTTCGGGTGATCCCTCTTGAGCATGTATGCTTCTGCTACTTGTTCTACATCAGACTTCTTCCGCAAACGGCGAAACGCTTTGACTCGGTGAGTTTCGCGGCATTCCGACTTCGATGCCCCGGTTGCCGAAATTCAGTTGCCTTTGAATTTCGGGTGATCCCTCTTGAGCATGTATGCTTCTGCTACTTGTTCTACATCAGACTTCTTCCGCAAACGGCGAAACGCTTTGACTCGGTGAGTTTCGCGGCATTCCGACTTCGATGCCCCGGTTGCCGAAATTCAGTTGCCTTTGAATTTCGGGTGATCCCTCTTGAGCATGTATGCTTCTGCTACTTGTTCTACATCAGACTTTCTTCCGCAAACGGCGAAACGCTTTGACTCGGTGAGTTTCGCGGCATTCCGACTTCGATGCCCCGGTTGCCGAAATTCAGTTGCCTTTGAATTTCGGGTGATCCCTCTTGAGCATGTATGCTTCTGCTACTTGTTCTACATCAGACTTCTTCCGCAAACGGCGAAACGCTTTGACTCGGTGAGTTTCGCGGCATTCCGACTTCGATGCCCCGGTTGCCGAAATTCAGTTGCCTTTGAATTTCGGGTGATCCCTCTTGAGCATGTATGCTTCTGCTACTTGTTCTACATCAGACTTCTTCCGCAAACGGCGAAACGCTTTGACTCGGTGAGTTTCGCGGCATTCCGACTTCGATGCCCCGGTTGCCGAAATTCAGTTGCCTTTGAATTTCGGGTGATCCCTCTTGAGCATGTATGCTTCTGCTACTTGTTCTACATCAGACTTCTTCCGCAAACGGCGAAACGCTTTGACTCGGTGAGTTTCGCGGCATTCCGACTTCGATGCCCCGGTTGCCGAAATTCAGTTGCCTTTGAATTTCGGGTGATCCCTCTTGAGCATGTATGCTTCTGCTACTTGTTCTACATCAGACTTCTTCCGCAAACGGCGAAACGCTTTGACTCGGTGAGTTTCGCGGCATTCCGACTTCGATGCCCCGGTTGCCGAAATTCAGTTGCCTTTGAATTTCGGGTGATCCCTCTTGAGCATGTATGCTTCTGCTACTTGTTCTACATCAGACTTCTTCCGCAAACGGCGAAACGCTTTGACTCGGTGAGTTTCGCGGCATTCCGACTTCGATGCCCCGGTTGCCGAAATTCAGTTGCCTTTGAATTTCGGGTGATCCCTCTTGAGCATGTATGCTTCTGCTACTTGTTCTACATCAGACTTTCTTCCGCAAACGGCGAAACGCTTTGACTCGGTGAGTTTCGCGGCATTCCGACTTCGATGCCCCGGTTGCCGAAATTCAGTTGCCTTTGAATTTCGGGTGATCCCTCTTGAGCATGTATGCTTCTGCTACTTGTTCTACATCAGACTTTTCCGCAAACGGCGAAACGCTTTGACTCGGTGAGTTTCGCGGCATTCCGACTTCGATGCCCCGGTTGCCGAAATTCAGTTGCCTTTGAATTTCGGGTGATCCCTCTTGAGCATGTATGCTTCTGCTACTTGTTCTACATCAGACTTCTTCCGCAAACGGCGAAACGCTTTGACTCGGTGAGTTTCGCGGCATTCCGACTTCGATGCCCCGGTTGCCGAAATTCAGTTGCCTTTGAATTTCGGGTGATCCCTCTTGAGCATGTATGCTTCTGCTACTTGTTCTACATCAGACTTCTTCCGCAAACGGCGAAACGCTTTGACTCGGTGAGTTTCGCGGCATTCCGACTTCGATGCCCCGGTTGCCGAAATTCAGTTGCCTTTGAATTTCGGGTGATCCCTCTTGAGCATGTATGCTTCTGCTACTTGTTCTACATCAGACTTTCTTCCGCAAACGGCGAAACGCTTTGACTCGGTGAGTTTCGCGGCATTCCGACTTCGATGCCCCGGTTGCCGAAATTCAGTTGCCTTTGAATTTCGGGTGATCCCTCTTGAGCATGTATGCTTCTGCTACTTGTTCTACATCAGACTTCTTCCGCAAACGGCGAAACGCTTTGACTCGGTGAGTTTCGCGGCATTCCGACTTCGATGCCCCGGTTGCCGAAATTCAGTTGCCTTTGAATTTCGGGTGATCCCTCTTGAGCATGTATGCTTCTGCTACTTGTTCTACATCAGACTTCTTCCGCAAACGGCGAAACGCTTTGACTCGGTGAGTTTCGCGGCATTCCGACTTCGATGCCCCGGTTGCCGAAATTCAGTTGCCTTTGAATTTCGGGTGATCCCTCTTGAGCATGTATGCTTCTGCTACTTGTTCTACATCAGACTTTCTTCCGCAAACGGCGAAACGCTTTGACTCGGTGAGTTTCGCGGCATTCCGACTTCGATGCCCCGGTTGCCGAAATTCAGTTGCCTTTGAATTTCGGGTGATCCCTCTTGAGCATGTATGCTTCTGCTACTTGTTCTACATCAGACTTTCTTCCGCAAACGGCGAAACGCTTTGACTCGGTGAGTTTCGCGGCATTCCGACTTCGATGCCCCGGTTGCCGAAATTCAGTTGCCTTTGAATTTCGGGTGATCCCTCTTGAGCATGTATGCTTCTGCTACTTGTTCTACATCAGACTTTCTTCCGCAAACGGCGAAACGCTTTGACTCGGTGAGTTTCGCGGCATTCCGACTTCGATGCCCCGGTTGCCGAAATTCAGTTGCCTTTGAATTTCGGGTGATCCCTCTTGAGCATGTATGCTTCTGCTACTTGTTCTACATCAGACTTTCTTCCGCAAACGGCGAAACGCTTTGACTCGGTGAGTTTCGCGGCATTCCGACTTCGATGCCCCGGTTGCCGAAATTCAGTTGCCTTTGAATTTCGGGTGATCCCTCTTGAGCATGTATGCTTCTGCTACTTGTTCTACATCAGACTTCTTCCGCAAACGGCGAAACGCTTTGACTCGGTGAGTTTCGCGGCATTCCGACTTCGATGCCCCGGTTGCCGAAATTCAGTTGCCTTTGAATTTCGGGTGATCCCTCTTGAGCATGTATGCTTCTGCTACTTGTTCTACATCAGACTTCTTCCGCAAACGGCGAAACGCTTTGACTCGGTGAGTTTCGCGGCATTCCGACTTCGATGCCCCGGTTGCCGAAATTCAGTTGCCTTTGAATTTCGGGTGATCCCTCTTGAGCATGTATGCTTCTGCTACTTGTTCTACATCAGACTTCTTCCGCAAACGGCGAAACGCTTTGACTCGGTGAGTTTCGCGGCATTCCGACTTCGATGCCCCGGTTGCCGAAATTCAGTTGCCTTTGAATTTCGGGTGATCCCTCTTGAGCATGTATGCTTCTGCTACTTGTTCTACATCAGACTTTCTTCCGCAAACGGCGAAACGCTTTGACTCGGTGAGTTTCGCGGCATTCCGACTTCGATGCCCCGGTTGCCGAAATTCAGTTGCCTTTGAATTTCGGGTGATCCCTCTTGAGCATGTATGCTTCTGCTACTTGTTCTACATCAGACTTCTTCCGCAAACGGCGAAACGCTTTGACTCGGTGAGTTTCGCGGCATTCCGACTTCGATGCCCCGGTTGCCGAAATTCAGTTGCCTTTGAATTTCGGGTGATCCCTCTTGAGCATGTATGCTTCTGCTACTTGTTCTACATCAGACTTCTTCCGCAAACGGCGAAACGCTTTGACTCGGTGAGTTTCGCGGCATTCCGACTTCGATGCCCCGGTTGCCGAAATTCAGTTGCCTTTGAATTTCGGGTGATCCCTCTTGAGCATGTATGCTTCTGCTACTTGTTCTACATCAGACTTTCTTCCGCAAACGGCGAAACGCTTTGACTCGGTGAGTTTCGCGGCATTCCGACTTCGATGCCCCGGTTGCCGAAATTCAGTTGCCTTTGAATTTCGGGTGATCCCTCTTGAGCATGTATGCTTCTGCTACTTGTTCTACATCAGACTTCTTCCGCAAACGGCGAAACGCTTTGACTCGGTGAGTTTCGCGGCATTCCGACTTCGATGCCCCGGTTGCCGAAATTCAGTTGCCTTTGAATTTCGGGTGATCCCTCTTGAGCATGTATGCTTCTGCTACTTGTTCTACATCAGACTTCTTCCGCAAACGGCGAAACGCTTTGACTCGGTGAGTTTCGCGGCATTCCGACTTCGATGCCCCGGTTGCCGAAATTCAGTTGCCTTTGAATTTCGGGTGATCCCTCTTGAGCATGTATGCTTCTGCTACTTGTTCTACATCAGACTTCTTCCGCAAACGGCGAAACGCTTTGACTCGGTGAGTTTCGCGGCATTCCGACTTCGATGCCCCGGTTGCCGAAATTCAGTTGCCTTTGAATTTCGGGTGATCCCTCTTGAGCATGTATGCTTCTGCTACTTGTTCTACATCAGACTTCTTCCGCAAACGGCGAAACGCTTTGACTCGGTGAGTTTCGCGGCATTCCGACTTCGATGCCCCGGTTGCCGAAATTCAGTTGCCTTTGAATTTCGGGTGATCCCTCTTGAGCATGTATGCTTCTGCTACTTGTTCTACATCAGACTTCTTCCGCAAACGGCGAAACGCTTTGACTCGGTGAGTTTCGCGGCATTCCGACTTCGATGCCCCGGTTGCCGAAATTCAGTTGCCTTTGAATTTCGGGTGATCCCTCTTGAGCATGTATGCTTCTGCTACTTGTTCTACATCAGACTTCTTCCGCAAACGGCGAAACGCTTTGACTCGGTGAGTTTCGCGGCATTCCGACTTCGATGCCCCGGTTGCCGAAATTCAGTTGCCTTTGAATTTCGGGTGATCCCTCTTGAGCATGTATGCTTCTGCTACTTGTTCTACATCAGACTTCTTCCGCAAACGGCGAAACGCTTTGACTCGGTGAGTTTCGCGGCATTCCGACTTCGATGCCCCGGTTGCCGAAATTCAGTTGCCTTTGAATTTCGGGTGATCCCTCTTGAGCATGTATGCTTCTGCTACTTGTTCTACATCAGACTTTCTTCCGCAAACGGCGAAACGCTTTGACTCGGTGAGTTTCGCGGCATTCCGACTTCGATGCCCCGGTTGCCGAAATTCAGTTGCCTTTGAATTTCGGGTGATCCCTCTTGAGCATGTATGCTTCTGCTACTTGTTCTACATCAGACTTCTTCCGCAAACGGCGAAACGCTTTGACTCGGTGAGTTTCGCGGCATTCCGACTTCGATGCCCCGGTTGCCGAAATTCAGTTGCCTTTGAATTTCGGGTGATCCCTCTTGAGCATGTATGCTTCTGCTACTTGTTCTACATCAGACTTCTTCCGCAAACGGCGAAACGCTTTGACTCGGTGAGTTTCGCGGCATTCCGACTTCGATGCCCCGGTTGCCGAAATTCAGTTGCCTTTGAATTTCGGGTGATCCCTCTTGAGCATGTATGCTTCTGCTACTTGTTCTACATCAGACTTCTTCCGCAAACGGCGAAACGCTTTGACTCGGTGAGTTTCGCGGCATTCCGACTTCGATGCCCCGGTTGCCGAAATTCAGTTGCCTTTGAATTTCGGGTGATCCCTCTTGAGCATGTATGCTTCTGCTACTTGTTCTACATCAGACTTCTTCCGCAAACGGCGAAACGCTTTGACTCGGTGAGTTTCGCGGCATTCCGACTTCGATGCCCCGGTTGCCGAAATTCAGTTGCCTTTGAATTTCGGGTGATCCCTCTTGAGCATGTATGCTTCTGCTACTTGTTCTACATCAGACTTCTTCCGCAAACGGCGAAACGCTTTGACTCGGTGAGTTTCGCGGCATTCCGACTTCGATGCCCCGGTTGCCGAAATTCAGTTGCCTTTGAATTTCGGGTGATCCCTCTTGAGCATGTATGCTTCTGCTACTTGTTCTACATCAGACTTCTTCCGCAAACGGCGAAACGCTTTGACTCGGTGAGTTTCGCGGCATTCCGACTTCGATGCCCCGGTTGCCGAAATTCAGTTGCCTTTGAATTTCGGGTGATCCCTCTTGAGCATGTATGCTTCTGCTACTTGTTCTACATCAGACTTCTTCCGCAAACGGCGAAACGCTTTGACTCGGTGAGTTTCGCGGCATTCCGACTTCGATGCCCCGGTTGCCGAAATTCAGTTGCCTTTGAATTTCGGGTGATCCCTCTTGAGCATGTATGCTTCTGCTACTTGTTCTACATCAGACTTCTTCCGCAAACGGCGAAACGCTTTGACTCGGTGAGTTTCGCGGCATTCCGACTTCGATGCCCCGGTTGCCGAAATTCAGTTGCCTTTGAATTTCGGGTGATCCCTCTTGAGCATGTATGCTTCTGCTACTTGTTCTACATCAGACTTCTTCCGCAAACGGCGAAACGCTTTGACTCGGTGAGTTTCGCGGCATTCCGACTTCGATGCCCCGGTTGCCGAAATTCAGTTGCCTTTGAATTTCGGGTGATCCCTCTTGAGCATGTATGCTTCTGCTACTTGTTCTACATCAGACTTCTTCCGCAAACGGCGAAACGCTTTGACTCGGTGAGTTTCGCGGCATTCCGACTTCGATGCCCCGGTTGCCGAAATTCAGTTGCCTTTGAATTTCGGGTGATCCCTCTTGAGCATGTATGCTTCTGCTACTTGTTCTACATCAGACTTCTTCCGCAAACGGCGAAACGCTTTGACTCGGTGAGTTTCGCGGCATTCCGACTTCGATGCCCCGGTTGCCGAAATTCAGTTGCCTTTGAATTTCGGGTGATCCCTCTTGAGCATGTATGCTTCTGCTACTTGTTCTACATCAGACTTCTTCCGCAAACGGCGAAACGCTTTGACTCGGTGAGTTTCGCGGCATTCCGACTTCGATGCCCCGGTTGCCGAAATTCAGTTGCCTTTGAATTTCGGGTGATCCCTCTTGAGCATGTATGCTTCTGCTACTTGTTCTACATCAGACTTCTTCCGCAAACGGCGAAACGCTTTGACTCGGTGAGTTTCGCGGCATTCCGACTTCGATGCCCCGGTTGCCGAAATTCAGTTGCCTTTGAATTTCGGGTGATCCCTCTTGAGCATGTATGCTTCTGCTACTTGTTCTACATCAGACTTCTTCCGCAAACGGCGAAACGCTTTGACTCGGTGAGTTTCGCGGCATTCCGACTTCGATGCCCCGGTTGCCGAAATTCAGTTGCCTTTGAATTTCGGGTGATCCCTCTTGAGCATGTATGCTTCTGCTACTTGTTCTACATCAGACTTCTTCCGCAAACGGCGAAACGCTTTGACTCGGTGAGTTTCGCGGCATTCCGACTTCGATGCCCCGGTTGCCGAAATTCAGTTGCCTTTGAATTTCGGGTGATCCCTCTTGAGCATGTATGCTTCTGCTACTTGTTCTACATCAGACTTCTTCCGCAAACGGCGAAACGCTTTGACTCGGTGAGTTTCGCGGCATTCCGACTTCGATGCCCCGGTTGCCGAAATTCAGTTGCCTTTGAATTTCGGGTGATCCCTCTTGAGCATGTATGCTTCTGCTACTTGTTCTACATCAGACTTCTTCCGCAAACGGCGAAACGCTTTGACTCGGTGAGTTTCGCGGCATTCCGACTTCGATGCCCCGGTTGCCGAAATTCAGTTGCCTTTGAATTTCGGGTGATCCCTCTTGAGCATGTATGCTTCTGCTACTTGTTCTACATCAGACTTCTTCCGCAAACGGCGAAACGCTTTGACTCGGTGAGTTTCGCGGCATTCCGACTTCGATGCCCCGGTTGCCGAAATTCAGTTGCCTTTGAATTTCGGGTGATCCCTCTTGAGCATGTATGCTTCTGCTACTTGTTCTACATCAGACTTCTTCCGCAAACGGCGAAACGCTTTGACTCGGTGAGTTTCGCGGCATTCCGACTTCGATGCCCCGGTTGCCGAAATTCAGTTGCCTTTGAATTTCGGGTGATCCCTCTTGAGCATGTATGCTTCTGCTACTTGTTCTACATCAGACTTCTTCCGCAAACGGCGAAACGCTTTGACTCGGTGAGTTTCGCGGCATTCCGACTTCGATGCCCCGGTTGCCGAAATTCAGTTGCCTTTGAATTTCGGGTGATCCCTCTTGAGCATGTATGCTTCTGCTACTTGTTCTACATCAGACTTCTTCCGCAAACGGCGAAACGCTTTGACTCGGTGAGTTTCGCGGCATTCCGACTTCGATGCCCCGGTTGCCGAAATTCAGTTGCCTTTGAATTTCGGGTGATCCCTCTTGAGCATGTATGCTTCTGCTACTTGTTCTACATCAGACTTCTTCCGCAAACGGCGAAACGCTTTGACTCGGTGAGTTTCGCGGCATTCCGACTTCGATGCCCCGGTTGCCGAAATTCAGTTGCCTTTGAATTTCGGGTGATCCCTCTTGAGCATGTATGCTTCTGCTACTTGTTCTACATCAGACTTCTTCCGCAAACGGCGAAACGCTTTGACTCGGTGAGTTTCGCGGCATTCCGACTTCGATGCCCCGGTTGCCGAAATTCAGTTGCCTTTGAATTTCGGGTGATCCCTCTTGAGCATGTATGCTTCTGCTACTTGTTCTACATCAGACTTCTTCCGCAAACGGCGAAACGCTTTGACTCGGTGAGTTTCGCGGCATTCCGACTTCGATGCCCCGGTTGCCGAAATTCAGTTGCCTTTGAATTTCGGGTGATCCCTCTTGAGCATGTATGCTTCTGCTACTTGTTCTACATCAGACTTCTTCCGCAAACGGCGAAACGCTTTGACTCGGTGAGTTTCGCGGCATTCCGACTTCGATGCCCCGGTTGCCGAAATTCAGTTGCCTTTGAATTTCGGGTGATCCCTCTTGAGCATGTATGCTTCTGCTACTTGTTCTACATCAGACTTCTTCCGCAAACGGCGAAACGCTTTGACTCGGTGAGTTTCGCGGCATTCCGACTTCGATGCCCCGGTTGCCGAAATTCAGTTGCCTTTGAATTTCGGGTGATCCCTCTTGAGCATGTATGCTTCTGCTACTTGTTCTACATCAGACTTCTTCCGCAAACGGCGAAACGCTTTGACTCGGTGAGTTTCGCGGCATTCCGACTTCGATGCCCCGGTTGCCGAAATTCAGTTGCCTTTGAATTTCGGGTGATCCCTCTTGAGCATGTATGCTTCTGCTACTTGTTCTACATCAGACTTCTTCCGCAAACGGCGAAACGCTTTGACTCGGTGAGTTTCGCGGCATTCCGACTTCGATGCCCCGGTTGCCGAAATTCAGTTGCCTTTGAATTTCGGGTGATCCCTCTTGAGCATGTATGCTTCTGCTACTTGTTCTACATCAGACTTCTTCCGCAAACGGCGAAACGCTTTGACTCGGTGAGTTTCGCGGCATTCCGACTTCGATGCCCCGGTTGCCGAAATTCAGTTGCCTTTGAATTTCGGGTGATCCCTCTTGAGCATGTATGCTTCTGCTACTTGTTCTACATCAGACTTCTTCCGCAAACGGCGAAACGCTTTGACTCGGTGAGTTTCGCGGCATTCCGACTTCGATGCCCCGGTTGCCGAAATTCAGTTGCCTTTGAATTTCGGGTGATCCCTCTTGAGCATGTATGCTTCTGCTACTTGTTCTACATCAGACTTCTTCCGCAAACGGCGAAACGCTTTGACTCGGTGAGTTTCGCGGCATTCCGACTTCGATGCCCCGGTTGCCGAAATTCAGTTGCCTTTGAATTTCGGGTGATCCCTCTTGAGCATGTATGCTTCTGCTACTTGTTCTACATCAGACTTCTTCCGCAAACGGCGAAACGCTTTGACTCGGTGAGTTTCGCGGCATTCCGACTTCGATGCCCCGGTTGCCGAAATTCAGTTGCCTTTGAATTTCGGGTGATCCCTCTTGAGCATGTATGCTTCTGCTACTTGTTCTACATCAGACTTCTTCCGCAAACGGCGAAACGCTTTGACTCGGTGAGTTTCGCGGCATTCCGACTTCGATGCCCCGGTTGCCGAAATTCAGTTGCCTTTGAATTTCGGGTGATCCCTCTTGAGCATGTATGCTTCTGCTACTTGTTCTACATCAGACTTCTTCCGCAAACGGCGAAACGCTTTGACTCGGTGAGTTTCGCGGCATTCCGACTTCGATGCCCCGGTTGCCGAAATTCAGTTGCCTTTGAATTTCGGGTGATCCCTCTTGAGCATGTATGCTTCTGCTACTTGTTCTACATCAGACTTCTTCCGCAAACGGCGAAACGCTTTGACTCGGTGAGTTTCGCGGCATTCCGACTTCGATGCCCCGGTTGCCGAAATTCAGTTGCCTTTGAATTTCGGGTGATCCCTCTTGAGCATGTATGCTTCTGCTACTTGTTCTACATCAGACTTCTTCCGCAAACGGCGAAACGCTTTGACTCGGTGAGTTTCGCGGCATTCCGACTTCGATGCCCCGGTTGCCGAAATTCAGTTGCCTTTGAATTTCGGGTGATCCCTCTTGAGCATGTATGCTTCTGCTACTTGTTCTACATCAGACTTCTTCCGCAAACGGCGAAACGCTTTGACTCGGTGAGTTTCGCGGCATTCCGACTTCGATGCCCCGGTTGCCGAAATTCAGTTGCCTTTGAATTTCGGGTGATCCCTCTTGAGCATGTATGCTTCTGCTACTTGTTCTACATCAGACTTCTTCCGCAAACGGCGAAACGCTTTGACTCGGTGAGTTTCGCGGCATTCCGACTTCGATGCCCCGGTTGCCGAAATTCAGTTGCCTTTGAATTTCGGGTGATCCCTCTTGAGCATGTATGCTTCTGCTACTTGTTCTACATCAGACTTCTTCCGCAAACGGCGAAACGCTTTGACTCGGTGAGTTTCGCGGCATTCCGACTTCGATGCCCCGGTTGCCGAAATTCAGTTGCCTTTGAATTTCGGGTGATCCCTCTTGAGCATGTATGCTTCTGCTACTTGTTCTACATCAGACTTCTTCCGCAAACGGCGAAACGCTTTGACTCGGTGAGTTTCGCGGCATTCCGACTTCGATGCCCCGGTTGCCGAAATTCAGTTGCCTTTGAATTTCGGGTGATCCCTCTTGAGCATGTATGCTTCTGCTACTTGTTCTACATCAGACTTCTTCCGCAAACGGCGAAACGCTTTGACTCGGTGAGTTTCGCGGCATTCCGACTTCGATGCCCCGGTTGCCGAAATTCAGTTGCCTTTGAATTTCGGGTGATCCCTCTTGAGCATGTATGCTTCTGCTACTTGTTCTACATCAGACTTCTTCCGCAAACGGCGAAACGCTTTGACTCGGTGAGTTTCGCGGCATTCCGACTTCGATGCCCCGGTTGCCGAAATTCAGTTGCCTTTGAATTTCGGGTGATCCCTCTTGAGCATGTATGCTTCTGCTACTTGTTCTACATCAGACTTCTTCCGCAAACGGCGAAACGCTTTGACTCGGTGAGTTTCGCGGCATTCCGACTTCGATGCCCCGGTTGCCGAAATTCAGTTGCCTTTGAATTTCGGGTGATCCCTCTTGAGCATGTATGCTTCTGCTACTTGTTCTACATCAGACTTCTTCCGCAAACGGCGAAACGCTTTGACTCGGTGAGTTTCGCGGCATTCCGACTTCGATGCCCCGGTTGCCGAAATTCAGTTGCCTTTGAATTTCGGGTGATCCCTCTTGAGCATGTATGCTTCTGCTACTTGTTCTACATCAGACTTCTTCCGCAAACGGCGAAACGCTTTGACTCGGTGAGTTTCGCGGCATTCCGACTTCGATGCCCCGGTTGCCGAAATTCAGTTGCCTTTGAATTTCGGGTGATCCCTCTTGAGCATGTATGCTTCTGCTACTTGTTCTACATCAGACTTCTTCCGCAAACGGCGAAACGCTTTGACTCGGTGAGTTTCGCGGCATTCCGACTTCGATGCCCCGGTTGCCGAAATTCAGTTGCCTTTGAATTTCGGGTGATCCCTCTTGAGCATGTATGCTTCTGCTACTTGTTCTACATCAGACTTCTTCCGCAAACGGCGAAACGCTTTGACTCGGTGAGTTTCGCGGCATTCCGACTTCGATGCCCCGGTTGCCGAAATTCAGTTGCCTTTGAATTTCGGGTGATCCCTCTTGAGCATGTATGCTTCTGCTACTTGTTCTACATCAGACTTCTTCCGCAAACGGCGAAACGCTTTGACTCGGTGAGTTTCGCGGCATTCCGACTTCGATGCCCCGGTTGCCGAAATTCAGTTGCCTTTGAATTTCGGGTGATCCCTCTTGAGCATGTATGCTTCTGCTACTTGTTCTACATCAGACTTCTTCCGCAAACGGCGAAACGCTTTGACTCGGTGAGTTTCGCGGCATTCCGACTTCGATGCCCCGGTTGCCGAAATTCAGTTGCCTTTGAATTTCGGGTGATCCCTCTTGAGCATGTATGCTTCTGCTACTTGTTCTACATCAGACTTCTTCCGCAAACGGCGAAACGCTTTGACTCGGTGAGTTTCGCGGCATTCCGACTTCGATGCCCCGGTTGCCGAAATTCAGTTGCCTTTGAATTTCGGGTGATCCCTCTTGAGCATGTATGCTTCTGCTACTTGTTCTACATCAGACTTCTTCCGCAAACGGCGAAACGCTTTGACTCGGTGAGTTTCGCGGCATTCCGACTTCGATGCCCCGGTTGCCGAAATTCAGTTGCCTTTGAATTTCGGGTGATCCCTCTTGAGCATGTATGCTTCTGCTACTTGTTCTACATCAGACTTCTTCCGCAAACGGCGAAACGCTTTGACTCGGTGAGTTTCGCGGCATTCCGACTTCGATGCCCCGGTTGCCGAAATTCAGTTGCCTTTGAATTTCGGGTGATCCCTCTTGAGCATGTATGCTTCTGCTACTTGTTCTACATCAGACTTCTTCCGCAAACGGCGAAACGCTTTGACTCGGTGAGTTTCGCGGCATTCCGACTTCGATGCCCCGGTTGCCGAAATTCAGTTGCCTTTGAATTTCGGGTGATCCCTCTTGAGCATGTATGCTTCTGCTACTTGTTCTACATCAGACTTCTTCCGCAAACGGCGAAACGCTTTGACTCGGTGAGTTTCGCGGCATTCCGACTTCGATGCCCCGGTTGCCGAAATTCAGTTGCCTTTGAATTTCGGGTGATCCCTCTTGAGCATGTATGCTTCTGCTACTTGTTCTACATCAGACTTCTTCCGCAAACGGCGAAACGCTTTGACTCGGTGAGTTTCGCGGCATTCCGACTTCGATGCCCCGGTTGCCGAAATTCAGTTGCCTTTGAATTTCGGGTGATCCCTCTTGAGCATGTATGCTTCTGCTACTTGTTCTACATCAGACTTCTTCCGCAAACGGCGAAACGCTTTGACTCGGTGAGTTTCGCGGCATTCCGACTTCGATGCCCCGGTTGCCGAAATTCAGTTGCCTTTGAATTTCGGGTGATCCCTCTTGAGCATGTATGCTTCTGCTACTTGTTCTACATCAGACTTCTTCCGCAAACGGCGAAACGCTTTGACTCGGTGAGTTTCGCGGCATTCCGACTTCGATGCCCCGGTTGCCGAAATTCAGTTGCCTTTGAATTTCGGGTGATCCCTCTTGAGCATGTATGCTTCTGCTACTTGTTCTACATCAGACTTCTTCCGCAAACGGCGAAACGCTTTGACTCGGTGAGTTTCGCGGCATTCCGACTTCGATGCCCCGGTTGCCGAAATTCAGTTGCCTTTGAATTTCGGGTGATCCCTCTTGAGCATGTATGCTTCTGCTACTTGTTCTACATCAGACTTCTTCCGCAAACGGCGAAACGCTTTGACTCGGTGAGTTTCGCGGCATTCCGACTTCGATGCCCCGGTTGCCGAAATTCAGTTGCCTTTGAATTTCGGGTGATCCCTCTTGAGCATGTATGCTTCTGCTACTTGTTCTACATCAGACTTCTTCCGCAAACGGCGAAACGCTTTGACTCGGTGAGTTTCGCGGCATTCCGACTTCGATGCCCCGGTTGCCGAAATTCAGTTGCCTTTGAATTTCGGGTGATCCCTCTTGAGCATGTATGCTTCTGCTACTTGTTCTACATCAGACTTCTTCCGCAAACGGCGAAACGCTTTGACTCGGTGAGTTTCGCGGCATTCCGACTTCGATGCCCCGGTTGCCGAAATTCAGTTGCCTTTGAATTTCGGGTGATCCCTCTTGAGCATGTATGCTTCTGCTACTTGTTCTACATCAGACTTCTTCCGCAAACGGCGAAACGCTTTGACTCGGTGAGTTTCGCGGCATTCCGACTTCGATGCCCCGGTTGCCGAAATTCAGTTGCCTTTGAATTTCGGGTGATCCCTCTTGAGCATGTATGCTTCTGCTACTTGTTCTACATCAGACTTCTTCCGCAAACGGCGAAACGCTTTGACTCGGTGAGTTTCGCGGCATTCCGACTTCGATGCCCCGGTTGCCGAAATTCAGTTGCCTTTGAATTTCGGGTGATCCCTCTTGAGCATGTATGCTTCTGCTACTTGTTCTACATCAGACTTCTTCCGCAAACGGCGAAACGCTTTGACTCGGTGAGTTTCGCGGCATTCCGACTTCGATGCCCCGGTTGCCGAAATTCAGTTGCCTTTGAATTTCGGGTGATCCCTCTTGAGCATGTATGCTTCTGCTACTTGTTCTACATCAGACTTCTTCCGCAAACGGCGAAACGCTTTGACTCGGTGAGTTTCGCGGCATTCCGACTTCGATGCCCCGGTTGCCGAAATTCAGTTGCCTTTGAATTTCGGGTGATCCCTCTTGAGCATGTATGCTTCTGCTACTTGTTCTACATCAGACTTCTTCCGCAAACGGCGAAACGCTTTGACTCGGTGAGTTTCGCGGCATTCCGACTTCGATGCCCCGGTTGCCGAAATTCAGTTGCCTTTGAATTTCGGGTGATCCCTCTTGAGCATGTATGCTTCTGCTACTTGTTCTACATCAGACTTCTTCCGCAAACGGCGAAACGCTTTGACTCGGTGAGTTTCGCGGCATTCCGACTTCGATGCCCCGGTTGCCGAAATTCAGTTGCCTTTGAATTTCGGGTGATCCCTCTTGAGCATGTATGCTTCTGCTACTTGTTCTACATCAGACTTCTTCCGCAAACGGCGAAACGCTTTGACTCGGTGAGTTTCGCGGCATTCCGACTTCGATGCCCCGGTTGCCGAAATTCAGTTGCCTTTGAATTTCGGGTGATCCCTCTTGAGCATGTATGCTTCTGCTACTTGTTCTACATCAGACTTCTTCCGCAAACGGCGAAACGCTTTGACTCGGTGAGTTTCGCGGCATTCCGACTTCGATGCCCCGGTTGCCGAAATTCAGTTGCCTTTGAATTTCGGGTGATCCCTCTTGAGCATGTATGCTTCTGCTACTTGTTCTACATCAGACTTCTTCCGCAAACGGCGAAACGCTTTGACTCGGTGAGTTTCGCGGCATTCCGACTTCGATGCCCCGGTTGCCGAAATTCAGTTGCCTTTGAATTTCGGGTGATCCCTCTTGAGCATGTATGCTTCTGCTACTTGTTCTACATCAGACTTCTTCCGCAAACGGCGAAACGCTTTGACTCGGTGAGTTTCGCGGCATTCCGACTTCGATGCCCCGGTTGCCGAAATTCAGTTGCCTTTGAATTTCGGGTGATCCCTCTTGAGCATGTATGCTTCTGCTACTTGTTCTACATCAGACTTCTTCCGCAAACGGCGAAACGCTTTGACTCGGTGAGTTTCGCGGCATTCCGACTTCGATGCCCCGGTTGCCGAAATTCAGTTGCCTTTGAATTTCGGGTGATCCCTCTTGAGCATGTATGCTTCTGCTACTTGTTCTACATCAGACTTCTTCCGCAAACGGCGAAACGCTTTGACTCGGTGAGTTTCGCGGCATTCCGACTTCGATGCCCCGGTTGCCGAAATTCAGTTGCCTTTGAATTTCGGGTGATCCCTCTTGAGCATGTATGCTTCTGCTACTTGTTCTACATCAGACTTCTTCCGCAAACGGCGAAACGCTTTGACTCGGTGAGTTTCGCGGCATTCCGACTTCGATGCCCCGGTTGCCGAAATTCAGTTGCCTTTGAATTTCGGGTGATCCCTCTTGAGCATGTATGCTTCTGCTACTTGTTCTACATCAGACTTCTTCCGCAAACGGCGAAACGCTTTGACTCGGTGAGTTTCGCGGCATTCCGACTTCGATGCCCCGGTTGCCGAAATTCAGTTGCCTTTGAATTTCGGGTGATCCCTCTTGAGCATGTATGCTTCTGCTACTTGTTCTACATCAGACTTCTTCCGCAAACGGCGAAACGCTTTGACTCGGTGAGTTTCGCGGCATTCCGACTTCGATGCCCCGGTTGCCGAAATTCAGTTGCCTTTGAATTTCGGGTGATCCCTCTTGAGCATGTATGCTTCTGCTACTTGTTCTACATCAGACTTCTTCCGCAAACGGCGAAACGCTTTGACTCGGTGAGTTTCGCGGCATTCCGACTTCGATGCCCCGGTTGCCGAAATTCAGTTGCCTTTGAATTTCGGGTGATCCCTCTTGAGCATGTATGCTTCTGCTACTTGTTCTACATCAGACTTCTTCCGCAAACGGCGAAACGCTTTGACTCGGTGAGTTTCGCGGCATTCCGACTTCGATGCCCCGGTTGCCGAAATTCAGTTGCCTTTGAATTTCGGGTGATCCCTCTTGAGCATGTATGCTTCTGCTACTTGTTCTACATCAGACTTCTTCCGCAAACGGCGAAACGCTTTGACTCGGTGAGTTTCGCGGCATTCCGACTTCGATGCCCCGGTTGCCGAAATTCAGTTGCCTTTGAATTTCGGGTGATCCCTCTTGAGCATGTATGCTTCTGCTACTTGTTCTACATCAGACTTCTTCCGCAAACGGCGAAACGCTTTGACTCGGTGAGTTTCGCGGCATTCCGACTTCGATGCCCCGGTTGCCGAAATTCAGTTGCCTTTGAATTTCGGGTGATCCCTCTTGAGCATGTATGCTTCTGCTACTTGTTCTACATCAGACTTCTTCCGCAAACGGCGAAACGCTTTGACTCGGTGAGTTTCGCGGCATTCCGACTTCGATGCCCCGGTTGCCGAAATTCAGTTGCCTTTGAATTTCGGGTGATCCCTCTTGAGCATGTATGCTTCTGCTACTTGTTCTACATCAGACTTCTTCCGCAAACGGCGAAACGCTTTGACTCGGTGAGTTTCGCGGCATTCCGACTTCGATGCCCCGGTTGCCGAAATTCAGTTGCCTTTGAATTTCGGGTGATCCCTCTTGAGCATGTATGCTTCTGCTACTTGTTCTACATCAGACTTCTTCCGCAAACGGCGAAACGCTTTGACTCGGTGAGTTTCGCGGCATTCCGACTTCGATGCCCCGGTTGCCGAAATTCAGTTGCCTTTGAATTTCGGGTGATCCCTCTTGAGCATGTATGCTTCTGCTACTTGTTCTACATCAGACTTCTTCCGCAAACGGCGAAACGCTTTGACTCGGTGAGTTTCGCGGCATTCCGACTTCGATGCCCCGGTTGCCGAAATTCAGTTGCCTTTGAATTTCGGGTGATCCCTCTTGAGCATGTATGCTTCTGCTACTTGTTCTACATCAGACTTCTTCCGCAAACGGCGAAACGCTTTGACTCGGTGAGTTTCGCGGCATTCCGACTTCGATGCCCCGGTTGCCGAAATTCAGTTGCCTTTGAATTTCGGGTGATCCCTCTTGAGCATGTATGCTTCTGCTACTTGTTCTACATCAGACTTCTTCCGCAAACGGCGAAACGCTTTGACTCGGTGAGTTTCGCGGCATTCCGACTTCGATGCCCCGGTTGCCGAAATTCAGTTGCCTTTGAATTTCGGGTGATCCCTCTTGAGCATGTATGCTTCTGCTACTTGTTCTACATCAGACTTCTTCCGCAAACGGCGAAACGCTTTGACTCGGTGAGTTTCGCGGCATTCCGACTTCGATGCCCCGGTTGCCGAAATTCAGTTGCCTTTGAATTTCGGGTGATCCCTCTTGAGCATGTATGCTTCTGCTACTTGTTCTACATCAGACTTCTTCCGCAAACGGCGAAACGCTTTGACTCGGTGAGTTTCGCGGCATTCCGACTTCGATGCCCCGGTTGCCGAAATTCAGTTGCCTTTGAATTTCGGGTGATCCCTCTTGAGCATGTATGCTTCTGCTACTTGTTCTACATCAGACTTCTTCCGCAAACGGCGAAACGCTTTGACTCGGTGAGTTTCGCGGCATTCCGACTTCGATGCCCCGGTTGCCGAAATTCAGTTGCCTTTGAATTTCGGGTGATCCCTCTTGAGCATGTATGCTTCTGCTACTTGTTCTACATCAGACTTCTTCCGCAAACGGCGAAACGCTTTGACTCGGTGAGTTTCGCGGCATTCCGACTTCGATGCCCCGGTTGCCGAAATTCAGTTGCCTTTGAATTTCGGGTGATCCCTCTTGAGCATGTATGCTTCTGCTACTTGTTCTACATCAGACTTCTTCCGCAAACGGCGAAACGCTTTGACTCGGTGAGTTTCGCGGCATTCCGACTTCGATGCCCCGGTTGCCGAAATTCAGTTGCCTTTGAATTTCGGGTGATCCCTCTTGAGCATGTATGCTTCTGCTACTTGTTCTACATCAGACTTCTTCCGCAAACGGCGAAACGCTTTGACTCGGTGAGTTTCGCGGCATTCCGACTTCGATGCCCCGGTTGCCGAAATTCAGTTGCCTTTGAATTTCGGGTGATCCCTCTTGAGCATGTATGCTTCTGCTACTTGTTCTACATCAGACTTCTTCCGCAAACGGCGAAACGCTTTGACTCGGTGAGTTTCGCGGCATTCCGACTTCGATGCCCCGGTTGCCGAAATTCAGTTGCCTTTGAATTTCGGGTGATCCCTCTTGAGCATGTATGCTTCTGCTACTTGTTCTACATCAGACTTCTTCCGCAAACGGCGAAACGCTTTGACTCGGTGAGTTTCGCGGCATTCCGACTTCGATGCCCCGGTTGCCGAAATTCAGTTGCCTTTGAATTTCGGGTGATCCCTCTTGAGCATGTATGCTTCTGCTACTTGTTCTACATCAGACTTCTTCCGCAAACGGCGAAACGCTTTGACTCGGTGAGTTTCGCGGCATTCCGACTTCGATGCCCCGGTTGCCGAAATTCAGTTGCCTTTGAATTTCGGGTGATCCCTCTTGAGCATGTATGCTTCTGCTACTTGTTCTACATCAGACTTCTTCCGCAAACGGCGAAACGCTTTGACTCGGTGAGTTTCGCGGCATTCCGACTTCGATGCCCCGGTTGCCGAAATTCAGTTGCCTTTGAATTTCGGGTGATCCCTCTTGAGCATGTATGCTTCTGCTACTTGTTCTACATCAGACTTCTTCCGCAAACGGCGAAACGCTTTGACTCGGTGAGTTTCGCGGCATTCCGACTTCGATGCCCCGGTTGCCGAAATTCAGTTGCCTTTGAATTTCGGGTGATCCCTCTTGAGCATGTATGCTTCTGCTACTTGTTCTACATCAGACTTCTTCCGCAAACGGCGAAACGCTTTGACTCGGTGAGTTTCGCGGCATTCCGACTTCGATGCCCCGGTTGCCGAAATTCAGTTGCCTTTGAATTTCGGGTGATCCCTCTTGAGCATGTATGCTTCTGCTACTTGTTCTACATCAGACTTCTTCCGCAAACGGCGAAACGCTTTGACTCGGTGAGTTTCGCGGCATTCCGACTTCGATGCCCCGGTTGCCGAAATTCAGTTGCCTTTGAATTTCGGGTGATCCCTCTTGAGCATGTATGCTTCTGCTACTTGTTCTACATCAGACTTCTTCCGCAAACGGCGAAACGCTTTGACTCGGTGAGTTTCGCGGCATTCCGACTTCGATGCCCCGGTTGCCGAAATTCAGTTGCCTTTGAATTTCGGGTGATCCCTCTTGAGCATGTATGCTTCTGCTACTTGTTCTACATCAGACTTCTTCCGCAAACGGCGAAACGCTTTGACTCGGTGAGTTTCGCGGCATTCCGACTTCGATGCCCCGGTTGCCGAAATTCAGTTGCCTTTGAATTTCGGGTGATCCCTCTTGAGCATGTATGCTTCTGCTACTTGTTCTACATCAGACTTCTTCCGCAAACGGCGAAACGCTTTGACTCGGTGAGTTTCGCGGCATTCCGACTTCGATGCCCCGGTTGCCGAAATTCAGTTGCCTTTGAATTTCGGGTGATCCCTCTTGAGCATGTATGCTTCTGCTACTTGTTCTACATCAGACTTCTTCCGCAAACGGCGAAACGCTTTGACTCGGTGAGTTTCGCGGCATTCCGACTTCGATGCCCCGGTTGCCGAAATTCAGTTGCCTTTGAATTTCGGGTGATCCCTCTTGAGCATGTATGCTTCTGCTACTTGTTCTACATCAGACTTCTTCCGCAAACGGCGAAACGCTTTGACTCGGTGAGTTTCGCGGCATTCCGACTTCGATGCCCCGGTTGCCGAAATTCAGTTGCCTTTGAATTTCGGGTGATCCCTCTTGAGCATGTATGCTTCTGCTACTTGTTCTACATCAGACTTCTTCCGCAAACGGCGAAACGCTTTGACTCGGTGAGTTTCGCGGCATTCCGACTTCGATGCCCCGGTTGCCGAAATTCAGTTGCCTTTGAATTTCGGGTGATCCCTCTTGAGCATGTATGCTTCTGCTACTTGTTCTACATCAGACTTCTTCCGCAAACGGCGAAACGCTTTGACTCGGTGAGTTTCGCGGCATTCCGACTTCGATGCCCCGGTTGCCGAAATTCAGTTGCCTTTGAATTTCGGGTGATCCCTCTTGAGCATGTATGCTTCTGCTACTTGTTCTACATCAGACTTCTTCCGCAAACGGCGAAACGCTTTGACTCGGTGAGTTTCGCGGCATTCCGACTTCGATGCCCCGGTTGCCGAAATTCAGTTGCCTTTGAATTTCGGGTGATCCCTCTTGAGCATGTATGCTTCTGCTACTTGTTCTACATCAGACTTCTTCCGCAAACGGCGAAACGCTTTGACTCGGTGAGTTTCGCGGCATTCCGACTTCGATGCCCCGGTTGCCGAAATTCAGTTGCCTTTGAATTTCGGGTGATCCCTCTTGAGCATGTATGCTTCTGCTACTTGTTCTACATCAGACTTCTTCCGCAAACGGCGAAACGCTTTGACTCGGTGAGTTTCGCGGCATTCCGACTTCGATGCCCCGGTTGCCGAAATTCAGTTGCCTTTGAATTTCGGGTGATCCCTCTTGAGCATGTATGCTTCTGCTACTTGTTCTACATCAGACTTCTTCCGCAAACGGCGAAACGCTTTGACTCGGTGAGTTTCGCGGCATTCCGACTTCGATGCCCCGGTTGCCGAAATTCAGTTGCCTTTGAATTTCGGGTGATCCCTCTTGAGCATGTATGCTTCTGCTACTTGTTCTACATCAGACTTCTTCCGCAAACGGCGAAACGCTTTGACTCGGTGAGTTTCGCGGCATTCCGACTTCGATGCCCCGGTTGCCGAAATTCAGTTGCCTTTGAATTTCGGGTGATCCCTCTTGAGCATGTATGCTTCTGCTACTTGTTCTACATCAGACTTCTTCCGCAAACGGCGAAACGCTTTGACTCGGTGAGTTTCGCGGCATTCCGACTTCGATGCCCCGGTTGCCGAAATTCAGTTGCCTTTGAATTTCGGGTGATCCCTCTTGAGCATGTATGCTTCTGCTACTTGTTCTACATCAGACTTCTTCCGCAAACGGCGAAACGCTTTGACTCGGTGAGTTTCGCGGCATTCCGACTTCGATGCCCCGGTTGCCGAAATTCAGTTGCCTTTGAATTTCGGGTGATCCCTCTTGAGCATGTATGCTTCTGCTACTTGTTCTACATCAGACTTCTTCCGCAAACGGCGAAACGCTTTGACTCGGTGAGTTTCGCGGCATTCCGACTTCGATGCCCCGGTTGCCGAAATTCAGTTGCCTTTGAATTTCGGGTGATCCCTCTTGAGCATGTATGCTTCTGCTACTTGTTCTACATCAGACTTCTTCCGCAAACGGCGAAACGCTTTGACTCGGTGAGTTTCGCGGCATTCCGACTTCGATGCCCCGGTTGCCGAAATTCAGTTGCCTTTGAATTTCGGGTGATCCCTCTTGAGCATGTATGCTTCTGCTACTTGTTCTACATCAGACTTCTTCCGCAAACGGCGAAACGCTTTGACTCGGTGAGTTTCGCGGCATTCCGACTTCGATGCCCCGGTTGCCGAAATTCAGTTGCCTTTGAATTTCGGGTGATCCCTCTTGAGCATGTATGCTTCTGCTACTTGTTCTACATCAGACTTCTTCCGCAAACGGCGAAACGCTTTGACTCGGTGAGTTTCGCGGCATTCCGACTTCGATGCCCCGGTTGCCGAAATTCAGTTGCCTTTGAATTTCGGGTGATCCCTCTTGAGCATGTATGCTTCTGCTACTTGTTCTACATCAGACTTCTTCCGCAAACGGCGAAACGCTTTGACTCGGTGAGTTTCGCGGCATTCCGACTTCGATGCCCCGGTTGCCGAAATTCAGTTGCCTTTGAATTTCGGGTGATCCCTCTTGAGCATGTATGCTTCTGCTACTTGTTCTACATCAGACTTCTTCCGCAAACGGCGAAACGCTTTGACTCGGTGAGTTTCGCGGCATTCCGACTTCGATGCCCCGGTTGCCGAAATTCAGTTGCCTTTGAATTTCGGGTGATCCCTCTTGAGCATGTATGCTTCTGCTACTTGTTCTACATCAGACTTCTTCCGCAAACGGCGAAACGCTTTGACTCGGTGAGTTTCGCGGCATTCCGACTTCGATGCCCCGGTTGCCGAAATTCAGTTGCCTTTGAATTTCGGGTGATCCCTCTTGAGCATGTATGCTTCTGCTACTTGTTCTACATCAGACTTCTTCCGCAAACGGCGAAACGCTTTGACTCGGTGAGTTTCGCGGCATTCCGACTTCGATGCCCCGGTTGCCGAAATTCAGTTGCCTTTGAATTTCGGGTGATCCCTCTTGAGCATGTATGCTTCTGCTACTTGTTCTACATCAGACTTCTTCCGCAAACGGCGAAACGCTTTGACTCGGTGAGTTTCGCGGCATTCCGACTTCGATGCCCCGGTTGCCGAAATTCAGTTGCCTTTGAATTTCGGGTGATCCCTCTTGAGCATGTATGCTTCTGCTACTTGTTCTACATCAGACTTCTTCCGCAAACGGCGAAACGCTTTGACTCGGTGAGTTTCGCGGCATTCCGACTTCGATGCCCCGGTTGCCGAAATTCAGTTGCCTTTGAATTTCGGGTGATCCCTCTTGAGCATGTATGCTTCTGCTACTTGTTCTACATCAGACTTCTTCCGCAAACGGCGAAACGCTTTGACTCGGTGAGTTTCGCGGCATTCCGACTTCGATGCCCCGGTTGCCGAAATTCAGTTGCCTTTGAATTTCGGGTGATCCCTCTTGAGCATGTATGCTTCTGCTACTTGTTCTACATCAGACTTCTTCCGCAAACGGCGAAACGCTTTGACTCGGTGAGTTTCGCGGCATTCCGACTTCGATGCCCCGGTTGCCGAAATTCAGTTGCCTTTGAATTTCGGGTGATCCCTCTTGAGCATGTATGCTTCTGCTACTTGTTCTACATCAGACTTCTTCCGCAAACGGCGAAACGCTTTGACTCGGTGAGTTTCGCGGCATTCCGACTTCGATGCCCCGGTTGCCGAAATTCAGTTGCCTTTGAATTTCGGGTGATCCCTCTTGAGCATGTATGCTTCTGCTACTTGTTCTACATCAGACTTCTTCCGCAAACGGCGAAACGCTTTGACTCGGTGAGTTTCGCGGCATTCCGACTTCGATGCCCCGGTTGCCGAAATTCAGTTGCCTTTGAATTTCGGGTGATCCCTCTTGAGCATGTATGCTTCTGCTACTTGTTCTACATCAGACTTCTTCCGCAAACGGCGAAACGCTTTGACTCGGTGAGTTTCGCGGCATTCCGACTTCGATGCCCCGGTTGCCGAAATTCAGTTGCCTTTGAATTTCGGGTGATCCCTCTTGAGCATGTATGCTTCTGCTACTTGTTCTACATCAGACTTCTTCCGCAAACGGCGAAACGCTTTGACTCGGTGAGTTTCGCGGCATTCCGACTTCGATGCCCCGGTTGCCGAAATTCAGTTGCCTTTGAATTTCGGGTGATCCCTCTTGAGCATGTATGCTTCTGCTACTTGTTCTACATCAGACTTCTTCCGCAAACGGCGAAACGCTTTGACTCGGTGAGTTTCGCGGCATTCCGACTTCGATGCCCCGGTTGCCGAAATTCAGTTGCCTTTGAATTTCGGGTGATCCCTCTTGAGCATGTATGCTTCTGCTACTTGTTCTACATCAGACTTCTTCCGCAAACGGCGAAACGCTTTGACTCGGTGAGTTTCGCGGCATTCCGACTTCGATGCCCCGGTTGCCGAAATTCAGTTGCCTTTGAATTTCGGGTGATCCCTCTTGAGCATGTATGCTTCTGCTACTTGTTCTACATCAGACTTCTTCCGCAAACGGCGAAACGCTTTGACTCGGTGAGTTTCGCGGCATTCCGACTTCGATGCCCCGGTTGCCGAAATTCAGTTGCCTTTGAATTTCGGGTGATCCCTCTTGAGCATGTATGCTTCTGCTACTTGTTCTACATCAGACTTCTTCCGCAAACGGCGAAACGCTTTGACTCGGTGAGTTTCGCGGCATTCCGACTTCGATGCCCCGGTTGCCGAAATTCAGTTGCCTTTGAATTTCGGGTGATCCCTCTTGAGCATGTATGCTTCTGCTACTTGTTCTACATCAGACTTCTTCCGCAAACGGCGAAACGCTTTGACTCGGTGAGTTTCGCGGCATTCCGACTTCGATGCCCCGGTTGCCGAAATTCAGTTGCCTTTGAATTTCGGGTGATCCCTCTTGAGCATGTATGCTTCTGCTACTTGTTCTACATCAGACTTCTTCCGCAAACGGCGAAACGCTTTGACTCGGTGAGTTTCGCGGCATTCCGACTTCGATGCCCCGGTTGCCGAAATTCAGTTGCCTTTGAATTTCGGGTGATCCCTCTTGAGCATGTATGCTTCTGCTACTTGTTCTACATCAGACTTCTTCCGCAAACGGCGAAACGCTTTGACTCGGTGAGTTTCGCGGCATTCCGACTTCGATGCCCCGGTTGCCGAAATTCAGTTGCCTTTGAATTTCGGGTGATCCCTCTTGAGCATGTATGCTTCTGCTACTTGTTCTACATCAGACTTCTTCCGCAAACGGCGAAACGCTTTGACTCGGTGAGTTTCGCGGCATTCCGACTTCGATGCCCCGGTTGCCGAAATTCAGTTGCCTTTGAATTTCGGGTGATCCCTCTTGAGCATGTATGCTTCTGCTACTTGTTCTACATCAGACTTCTTCCGCAAACGGCGAAACGCTTTGACTCGGTGAGTTTCGCGGCATTCCGACTTCGATGCCCCGGTTGCCGAAATTCAGTTGCCTTTGAATTTCGGGTGATCCCTCTTGAGCATGTATGCTTCTGCTACTTGTTCTACATCAGACTTCTTCCGCAAACGGCGAAACGCTTTGACTCGGTGAGTTTCGCGGCATTCCGACTTCGATGCCCCGGTTGCCGAAATTCAGTTGCCTTTGAATTTCGGGTGATCCCTCTTGAGCATGTATGCTTCTGCTACTTGTTCTACATCAGACTTCTTCCGCAAACGGCGAAACGCTTTGACTCGGTGAGTTTCGCGGCATTCCGACTTCGATGCCCCGGTTGCCGAAATTCAGTTGCCTTTGAATTTCGGGTGATCCCTCTTGAGCATGTATGCTTCTGCTACTTGTTCTACATCAGACTTCTTCCGCAAACGGCGAAACGCTTTGACTCGGTGAGTTTCGCGGCATTCCGACTTCGATGCCCCGGTTGCCGAAATTCAGTTGCCTTTGAATTTCGGGTGATCCCTCTTGAGCATGTATGCTTCTGCTACTTGTTCTACATCAGACTTCTTCCGCAAACGGCGAAACGCTTTGACTCGGTGAGTTTCGCGGCATTCCGACTTCGATGCCCCGGTTGCCGAAATTCAGTTGCCTTTGAATTTCGGGTGATCCCTCTTGAGCATGTATGCTTCTGCTACTTGTTCTACATCAGACTTCTTCCGCAAACGGCGAAACGCTTTGACTCGGTGAGTTTCGCGGCATTCCGACTTCGATGCCCCGGTTGCCGAAATTCAGTTGCCTTTGAATTTCGGGTGATCCCTCTTGAGCATGTATGCTTCTGCTACTTGTTCTACATCAGACTTCTTCCGCAAACGGCGAAACGCTTTGACTCGGTGAGTTTCGCGGCATTCCGACTTCGATGCCCCGGTTGCCGAAATTCAGTTGCCTTTGAATTTCGGGTGATCCCTCTTGAGCATGTATGCTTCTGCTACTTGTTCTACATCAGACTTCTTCCGCAAACGGCGAAACGCTTTGACTCGGTGAGTTTCGCGGCATTCCGACTTCGATGCCCCGGTTGCCGAAATTCAGTTGCCTTTGAATTTCGGGTGATCCCTCTTGAGCATGTATGCTTCTGCTACTTGTTCTACATCAGACTTCTTCCGCAAACGGCGAAACGCTTTGACTCGGTGAGTTTCGCGGCATTCCGACTTCGATGCCCCGGTTGCCGAAATTCAGTTGCCTTTGAATTTCGGGTGATCCCTCTTGAGCATGTATGCTTCTGCTACTTGTTCTACATCAGACTTCTTCCGCAAACGGCGAAACGCTTTGACTCGGTGAGTTTCGCGGCATTCCGACTTCGATGCCCCGGTTGCCGAAATTCAGTTGCCTTTGAATTTCGGGTGATCCCTCTTGAGCATGTATGCTTCTGCTACTTGTTCTACATCAGACTTCTTCCGCAAACGGCGAAACGCTTTGACTCGGTGAGTTTCGCGGCATTCCGACTTCGATGCCCCGGTTGCCGAAATTCAGTTGCCTTTGAATTTCGGGTGATCCCTCTTGAGCATGTATGCTTCTGCTACTTGTTCTACATCAGACTTCTTCCGCAAACGGCGAAACGCTTTGACTCGGTGAGTTTCGCGGCATTCCGACTTCGATGCCCCGGTTGCCGAAATTCAGTTGCCTTTGAATTTCGGGTGATCCCTCTTGAGCATGTATGCTTCTGCTACTTGTTCTACATCAGACTTCTTCCGCAAACGGCGAAACGCTTTGACTCGGTGAGTTTCGCGGCATTCCGACTTCGATGCCCCGGTTGCCGAAATTCAGTTGCCTTTGAATTTCGGGTGATCCCTCTTGAGCATGTATGCTTCTGCTACTTGTTCTACATCAGACTTCTTCCGCAAACGGCGAAACGCTTTGACTCGGTGAGTTTCGCGGCATTCCGACTTCGATGCCCCGGTTGCCGAAATTCAGTTGCCTTTGAATTTCGGGTGATCCCTCTTGAGCATGTATGCTTCTGCTACTTGTTCTACATCAGACTTCTTCCGCAAACGGCGAAACGCTTTGACTCGGTGAGTTTCGCGGCATTCCGACTTCGATGCCCCGGTTGCCGAAATTCAGTTGCCTTTGAATTTCGGGTGATCCCTCTTGAGCATGTATGCTTCTGCTACTTGTTCTACATCAGACTTCTTCCGCAAACGGCGAAACGCTTTGACTCGGTGAGTTTCGCGGCATTCCGACTTCGATGCCCCGGTTGCCGAAATTCAGTTGCCTTTGAATTTCGGGTGATCCCTCTTGAGCATGTATGCTTCTGCTACTTGTTCTACATCAGACTTCTTCCGCAAACGGCGAAACGCTTTGACTCGGTGAGTTTCGCGGCATTCCGACTTCGATGCCCCGGTTGCCGAAATTCAGTTGCCTTTGAATTTCGGGTGATCCCTCTTGAGCATGTATGCTTCTGCTACTTGTTCTACATCAGACTTCTTCCGCAAACGGCGAAACGCTTTGACTCGGTGAGTTTCGCGGCATTCCGACTTCGATGCCCCGGTTGCCGAAATTCAGTTGCCTTTGAATTTCGGGTGATCCCTCTTGAGCATGTATGCTTCTGCTACTTGTTCTACATCAGACTTCTTCCGCAAACGGCGAAACGCTTTGACTCGGTGAGTTTCGCGGCATTCCGACTTCGATGCCCCGGTTGCCGAAATTCAGTTGCCTTTGAATTTCGGGTGATCCCTCTTGAGCATGTATGCTTCTGCTACTTGTTCTACATCAGACTTCTTCCGCAAACGGCGAAACGCTTTGACTCGGTGAGTTTCGCGGCATTCCGACTTCGATGCCCCGGTTGCCGAAATTCAGTTGCCTTTGAATTTCGGGTGATCCCTCTTGAGCATGTATGCTTCTGCTACTTGTTCTACATCAGACTTCTTCCGCAAACGGCGAAACGCTTTGACTCGGTGAGTTTCGCGGCATTCCGACTTCGATGCCCCGGTTGCCGAAATTCAGTTGCCTTTGAATTTCGGGTGATCCCTCTTGAGCATGTATGCTTCTGCTACTTGTTCTACATCAGACTTCTTCCGCAAACGGCGAAACGCTTTGACTCGGTGAGTTTCGCGGCATTCCGACTTCGATGCCCCGGTTGCCGAAATTCAGTTGCCTTTGAATTTCGGGTGATCCCTCTTGAGCATGTATGCTTCTGCTACTTGTTCTACATCAGACTTCTTCCGCAAACGGCGAAACGCTTTGACTCGGTGAGTTTCGCGGCATTCCGACTTCGATGCCCCGGTTGCCGAAATTCAGTTGCCTTTGAATTTCGGGTGATCCCTCTTGAGCATGTATGCTTCTGCTACTTGTTCTACATCAGACTTCTTCCGCAAACGGCGAAACGCTTTGACTCGGTGAGTTTCGCGGCATTCCGACTTCGATGCCCCGGTTGCCGAAATTCAGTTGCCTTTGAATTTCGGGTGATCCCTCTTGAGCATGTATGCTTCTGCTACTTGTTCTACATCAGACTTCTTCCGCAAACGGCGAAACGCTTTGACTCGGTGAGTTTCGCGGCATTCCGACTTCGATGCCCCGGTTGCCGAAATTCAGTTGCCTTTGAATTTCGGGTGATCCCTCTTGAGCATGTATGCTTCTGCTACTTGTTCTACATCAGACTTCTTCCGCAAACGGCGAAACGCTTTGACTCGGTGAGTTTCGCGGCATTCCGACTTCGATGCCCCGGTTGCCGAAATTCAGTTGCCTTTGAATTTCGGGTGATCCCTCTTGAGCATGTATGCTTCTGCTACTTGTTCTACATCAGACTTCTTCCGCAAACGGCGAAACGCTTTGACTCGGTGAGTTTCGCGGCATTCCGACTTCGATGCCCCGGTTGCCGAAATTCAGTTGCCTTTGAATTTCGGGTGATCCCTCTTGAGCATGTATGCTTCTGCTACTTGTTCTACATCAGACTTCTTCCGCAAACGGCGAAACGCTTTGACTCGGTGAGTTTCGCGGCATTCCGACTTCGATGCCCCGGTTGCCGAAATTCAGTTGCCTTTGAATTTCGGGTGATCCCTCTTGAGCATGTATGCTTCTGCTACTTGTTCTACATCAGACTTCTTCCGCAAACGGCGAAACGCTTTGACTCGGTGAGTTTCGCGGCATTCCGACTTCGATGCCCCGGTTGCCGAAATTCAGTTGCCTTTGAATTTCGGGTGATCCCTCTTGAGCATGTATGCTTCTGCTACTTGTTCTACATCAGACTTCTTCCGCAAACGGCGAAACGCTTTGACTCGGTGAGTTTCGCGGCATTCCGACTTCGATGCCCCGGTTGCCGAAATTCAGTTGCCTTTGAATTTCGGGTGATCCCTCTTGAGCATGTATGCTTCTGCTACTTGTTCTACATCAGACTTCTTCCGCAAACGGCGAAACGCTTTGACTCGGTGAGTTTCGCGGCATTCCGACTTCGATGCCCCGGTTGCCGAAATTCAGTTGCCTTTGAATTTCGGGTGATCCCTCTTGAGCATGTATGCTTCTGCTACTTGTTCTACATCAGACTTCTTCCGCAAACGGCGAAACGCTTTGACTCGGTGAGTTTCGCGGCATTCCGACTTCGATGCCCCGGTTGCCGAAATTCAGTTGCCTTTGAATTTCGGGTGATCCCTCTTGAGCATGTATGCTTCTGCTACTTGTTCTACATCAGACTTCTTCCGCAAACGGCGAAACGCTTTGACTCGGTGAGTTTCGCGGCATTCCGACTTCGATGCCCCGGTTGCCGAAATTCAGTTGCCTTTGAATTTCGGGTGATCCCTCTTGAGCATGTATGCTTCTGCTACTTGTTCTACATCAGACTTCTTCCGCAAACGGCGAAACGCTTTGACTCGGTGAGTTTCGCGGCATTCCGACTTCGATGCCCCGGTTGCCGAAATTCAGTTGCCTTTGAATTTCGGGTGATCCCTCTTGAGCATGTATGCTTCTGCTACTTGTTCTACATCAGACTTCTTCCGCAAACGGCGAAACGCTTTGACTCGGTGAGTTTCGCGGCATTCCGACTTCGATGCCCCGGTTGCCGAAATTCAGTTGCCTTTGAATTTCGGGTGATCCCTCTTGAGCATGTATGCTTCTGCTACTTGTTCTACATCAGACTTCTTCCGCAAACGGCGAAACGCTTTGACTCGGTGAGTTTCGCGGCATTCCGACTTCGATGCCCCGGTTGCCGAAATTCAGTTGCCTTTGAATTTCGGGTGATCCCTCTTGAGCATGTATGCTTCTGCTACTTGTTCTACATCAGACTTCTTCCGCAAACGGCGAAACGCTTTGACTCGGTGAGTTTCGCGGCATTCCGACTTCGATGCCCCGGTTGCCGAAATTCAGTTGCCTTTGAATTTCGGGTGATCCCTCTTGAGCATGTATGCTTCTGCTACTTGTTCTACATCAGACTTCTTCCGCAAACGGCGAAACGCTTTGACTCGGTGAGTTTCGCGGCATTCCGACTTCGATGCCCCGGTTGCCGAAATTCAGTTGCCTTTGAATTTCGGGTGATCCCTCTTGAGCATGTATGCTTCTGCTACTTGTTCTACATCAGACTTCTTCCGCAAACGGCGAAACGCTTTGACTCGGTGAGTTTCGCGGCATTCCGACTTCGATGCCCCGGTTGCCGAAATTCAGTTGCCTTTGAATTTCGGGTGATCCCTCTTGAGCATGTATGCTTCTGCTACTTGTTCTACATCAGACTTCTTCCGCAAACGGCGAAACGCTTTGACTCGGTGAGTTTCGCGGCATTCCGACTTCGATGCCCCGGTTGCCGAAATTCAGTTGCCTTTGAATTTCGGGTGATCCCTCTTGAGCATGTATGCTTCTGCTACTTGTTCTACATCAGACTTCTTCCGCAAACGGCGAAACGCTTTGACTCGGTGAGTTTCGCGGCATTCCGACTTCGATGCCCCGGTTGCCGAAATTCAGTTGCCTTTGAATTTCGGGTGATCCCTCTTGAGCATGTATGCTTCTGCTACTTGTTCTACATCAGACTTCTTCCGCAAACGGCGAAACGCTTTGACTCGGTGAGTTTCGCGGCATTCCGACTTCGATGCCCCGGTTGCCGAAATTCAGTTGCCTTTGAATTTCGGGTGATCCCTCTTGAGCATGTATGCTTCTGCTACTTGTTCTACATCAGACTTCTTCCGCAAACGGCGAAACGCTTTGACTCGGTGAGTTTCGCGGCATTCCGACTTCGATGCCCCGGTTGCCGAAATTCAGTTGCCTTTGAATTTCGGGTGATCCCTCTTGAGCATGTATGCTTCTGCTACTTGTTCTACATCAGACTTCTTCCGCAAACGGCGAAACGCTTTGACTCGGTGAGTTTCGCGGCATTCCGACTTCGATGCCCCGGTTGCCGAAATTCAGTTGCCTTTGAATTTCGGGTGATCCCTCTTGAGCATGTATGCTTCTGCTACTTGTTCTACATCAGACTTCTTCCGCAAACGGCGAAACGCTTTGACTCGGTGAGTTTCGCGGCATTCCGACTTCGATGCCCCGGTTGCCGAAATTCAGTTGCCTTTGAATTTCGGGTGATCCCTCTTGAGCATGTATGCTTCTGCTACTTGTTCTACATCAGACTTCTTCCGCAAACGGCGAAACGCTTTGACTCGGTGAGTTTCGCGGCATTCCGACTTCGATGCCCCGGTTGCCGAAATTCAGTTGCCTTTGAATTTCGGGTGATCCCTCTTGAGCATGTATGCTTCTGCTACTTGTTCTACATCAGACTTCTTCCGCAAACGGCGAAACGCTTTGACTCGGTGAGTTTCGCGGCATTCCGACTTCGATGCCCCGGTTGCCGAAATTCAGTTGCCTTTGAATTTCGGGTGATCCCTCTTGAGCATGTATGCTTCTGCTACTTGTTCTACATCAGACTTCTTCCGCAAACGGCGAAACGCTTTGACTCGGTGAGTTTCGCGGCATTCCGACTTCGATGCCCCGGTTGCCGAAATTCAGTTGCCTTTGAATTTCGGGTGATCCCTCTTGAGCATGTATGCTTCTGCTACTTGTTCTACATCAGACTTCTTCCGCAAACGGCGAAACGCTTTGACTCGGTGAGTTTCGCGGCATTCCGACTTCGATGCCCCGGTTGCCGAAATTCAGTTGCCTTTGAATTTCGGGTGATCCCTCTTGAGCATGTATGCTTCTGCTACTTGTTCTACATCAGACTTCTTCCGCAAACGGCGAAACGCTTTGACTCGGTGAGTTTCGCGGCATTCCGACTTCGATGCCCCGGTTGCCGAAATTCAGTTGCCTTTGAATTTCGGGTGATCCCTCTTGAGCATGTATGCTTCTGCTACTTGTTCTACATCAGACTTCTTCCGCAAACGGCGAAACGCTTTGACTCGGTGAGTTTCGCGGCATTCCGACTTCGATGCCCGGTTGCCGAAATTCAGTTGCCTTTGAATTTCGGGTGATCCCTCTTGAGCATGTATGCTTCTGCTACTTGTTCTACATCAGACTTCTTCCGCAAACGGCGAAACGCTTTGACTCGGTGAGTTTCGCGGCATTCCGACTTCGATGCCCCGGTTGCCGAAATTCAGTTGCCTTTGAATTTCGGGTGATCCCTCTTGAGCATGTATGCTTCTGCTACTTGTTCTACATCAGACTTCTTCCGCAAACGGCGAAACGCTTTGACTCGGTGAGTTTCGCGGCATTCCGACTTCGATGCCCCGGTTGCCGAAATTCAGTTGCCTTTGAATTTCGGGTGATCCCTCTTGAGCATGTATGCTTCTGCTACTTGTTCTACATCAGACTTCTTCCGCAAACGGCGAAACGCTTTGACTCGGTGAGTTTCGCGGCATTCCGACTTCGATGCCCCGGTTGCCGAAATTCAGTTGCCTTTGAATTTCGGGTGATCCCTCTTGAGCATGTATGCTTCTGCTACTTGTTCTACATCAGACTTCTTCCGCAAACGGCGAAACGCTTTGACTCGGTGAGTTTCGCGGCATTCCGACTTCGATGCCCCGGTTGCCGAAATTCAGTTGCCTTTGAATTTCGGGTGATCCCTCTTGAGCATGTATGCTTCTGCTACTTGTTCTACATCAGACTTCTTCCGCAAACGGCGAAACGCTTTGACTCGGTGAGTTTCGCGGCATTCCGACTTCGATGCCCCGGTTGCCGAAATTCAGTTGCCTTTGAATTTCGGGTGATCCCTCTTGAGCATGTATGCTTCTGCTACTTGTTCTACATCAGACTTCTTCCGCAAACGGCGAAACGCTTTGACTCGGTGAGTTTCGCGGCATTCCGACTTCGATGCCCCGGTTGCCGAAATTCAGTTGCCTTTGAATTTCGGGTGATCCCTCTTGAGCATGTATGCTTCTGCTACTTGTTCTACATCAGACTTCTTCCGCAAACGGCGAAACGCTTTGACTCGGTGAGTTTCGCGGCATTCCGACTTCGATGCCCCGGTTGCCGAAATTCAGTTGCCTTTGAATTTCGGGTGATCCCTCTTGAGCATGTATGCTTCTGCTACTTGTTCTACATCAGACTTCTTCCGCAAACGGCGAAACGCTTTGACTCGGTGAGTTTCGCGGCATTCCGACTTCGATGCCCCGGTTGCCGAAATTCAGTTGCCTTTGAATTTCGGGTGATCCCTCTTGAGCATGTATGCTTCTGCTACTTGTTCTACATCAGACTTCTTCCGCAAACGGCGAAACGCTTTGACTCGGTGAGTTTCGCGGCATTCCGACTTCGATGCCCCGGTTGCCGAAATTCAGTTGCCTTTGAATTTCGGGTGATCCCTCTTGAGCATGTATGCTTCTGCTACTTGTTCTACATCAGACTTCTTCCGCAAACGGCGAAACGCTTTGACTCGGTGAGTTTCGCGGCATTCCGACTTCGATGCCCCGTTGCCGAAATTCAGTTGCCTTTGAATTTCGGGTGATCCCTCTTGAGCATGTATGCTTCTGCTACTTGTTCTACATCAGACTTCTTCCGCAAACGGCGAAACGCTTTGACTCGGTGAGTTTCGCGGCATTCCGACTTCGATGCCCCGGTTGCCGAAATTCAGTTGCCTTTGAATTTCGGGTGATCCCTCTTGAGCATGTATGCTTCTGCTACTTGTTCTACATCAGACTTCTTCCGCAAACGGCGAAACGCTTTGACTCGGTGAGTTTCGCGGCATTCCGACTTCGATGCCCCGGTTGCCGAAATTCAGTTGCCTTTGAATTTCGGGTGATCCCTCTTGAGCATGTATGCTTCTGCTACTTGTTCTACATCAGACTTCTTCCGCAAACGGCGAAACGCTTTGACTCGGTGAGTTTCGCGGCATTCCGACTTCGATGCCCCGGTTGCCGAAATTCAGTTGCCTTTGAATTTCGGGTGATCCCTCTTGAGCATGTATGCTTCTGCTACTTGTTCTACATCAGACTTCTTCCGCAAACGGCGAAACGCTTTGACTCGGTGAGTTTCGCGGCATTCCGACTTCGATGCCCCGGTTGCCGAAATTCAGTTGCCTTTGAATTTCGGGTGATCCCTCTTGAGCATGTATGCTTCTGCTACTTGTTCTACATCAGACTTCTTCCGCAAACGGCGAAACGCTTTGACTCGGTGAGTTTCGCGGCATTCCGACTTCGATGCCCCGGTTGCCGAAATTCAGTTGCCTTTGAATTTCGGGTGATCCCTCTTGAGCATGTATGCTTCTGCTACTTGTTCTACATCAGACTTCTTCCGCAAACGGCGAAACGCTTTGACTCGGTGAGTTTCGCGGCATTCCGACTTCGATGCCCCGGTTGCCGAAATTCAGTTGCCTTTGAATTTCGGGTGATCCCTCTTGAGCATGTATGCTTCTGCTACTTGTTCTACATCAGACTTCTTCCGCAAACGGCGAAACGCTTTGACTCGGTGAGTTTCGCGGCATTCCGACTTCGATGCCCCGGTTGCCGAAATTCAGTTGCCTTTGAATTTCGGGTGATCCCTCTTGAGCATGTATGCTTCTGCTACTTGTTCTACATCACACTTCTTCCGCAAACGGCGAAACGCTTTGACTCGGTGAGTTTCGCGGCATTCCGACTTCGATGCCCCGGTTGCCGAAATTCAGTTGCCTTTGAATTTCGGGTGATCCCTCTTGAGCATGTATGCTTCTGCTACTTGTTCTACATCAGACTTCTTCCGCAAACGGCGAAACGCTTTGACTCGGTGAGTTTCGCGGCATTCCGACTTCGATGCCCCGGTTGCCGAAATTCAGTTGCCTTTGAATTTCGGGTGATCCCTCTTGAGCATGTATGCTTCTGCTACTTGTTCTACATCAGACTTCTTCCGCAAACGGCGAAACGCTTTGACTCGGTGAGTTTCGCGGCATTCCGACTTCGATGCCCCGGTTGCCGAAATTCAGTTGCCTTTGAATTTCGGGTGATCCCTCTTGAGCATGTATGCTTCTGCTACTTGTTCTACATCAGACTTCTTCCGCAAACGGCGAAACGCTTTGACTCGGTGAGTTTCGCGGCATTCCGACTTCGATGCCCCGGTTGCCGAAATTCAGTTGCCTTTGAATTTCGGGTGATCCCTCTTGAGCATGTATGCTTCTGCTACTTGTTCTACATCAGACTTCTTCCGCAAACGGCGAAACGCTTTGACTCGGTGAGTTTCGCGGCATTCCGACTTCGATGCCCCGGTTGCCGAAATTCAGTTGCCTTTGAATTTCGGGTGATCCCTCTTGAGCATGTATGCTTCTGCTACTTGTTCTACATCAGACTTCTTCCGCAAACGGCGAAACGCTTTGACTCGGTGAGTTTCGCGGCATTCCGACTTCGATGCCCCGGTTGCCGAAATTCAGTTGCCTTTGAATTTCGGGTGATCCCTCTTGAGCATGTATGCTTCTGCTACTTGTTCTACATCAGACTTCTTCCGCAAACGGCGAAACGCTTTGACTCGGTGAGTTTCGCGGCATTCCGACTTCGATGCCCCGTTGCCGAAATTCAGTTGCCTTTGAATTTCGGGTGATCCCTCTTGAGCATGTATGCTTCTGCTACTTGTTCTACATCAGACTTCTTCCGCAAACGGCGAAACGCTTTGACTCGGTGAGTTTCGCGGCATTCCGACTTCGATGCCCCGGTTGCCGAAATTCAGTTGCCTTTGAATTTCGGGTGATCCCTCTTGAGCATGTATGCTTCTGCTACTTGTTCTACATCAGACTTCTTCCGCAAACGGCGAAACGCTTTGACTCGGTGAGTTTCGCGGCATTCCGACTTCGATGCCCCGGTTGCCGAAATTCAGTTGCCTTTGAATTTCGGGTGATCCCTCTTGAGCATGTATGCTTCTGCTACTTGTTCTACATCAGACTTCTTCCGCAAACGGCGAAACGCTTTGACTCGGTGAGTTTCGCGGCATTCCGACTTCGATGCCCCGGTTGCCGAAATTCAGTTGCCTTTGAATTTCGGGTGATCCCTCTTGAGCATGTATGCTTCTGCTACTTGTTCTACATCAGACTTCTTCCGCAAACGGCGAAACGCTTTGACTCGGTGAGTTTCGCGGCATTCCGACTTCGATGCCCCGGTTGCCGAAATTCAGTTGCCTTTGAATTTCGGGTGATCCCTCTTGAGCATGTATGCTTCTGCTACTTGTTCTACATCAGACTTCTTCCGCAAACGGCGAAACGCTTTGACTCGGTGAGTTTCGCGGCATTCCGACTTCGATGCCCCGGTTGCCGAAATTCAGTTGCCTTTGAATTTCGGGTGATCCCTCTTGAGCATGTATGCTTCTGCTACTTGTTCTACATCAGACTTCTTCCGCAAACGGCGAAACGCTTTGACTCGGTGAGTTTCGCGGCATTCCGACTTCGATGCCCCGGTTGCCGAAATTCAGTTGCCTTTGAATTTCGGGTGATCCCTCTTGAGCATGTATGCTTCTGCTACTTGTTCTACATCAGACTTCTTCCGCAAACGGCGAAACGCTTTGACTCGGTGAGTTTCGCGGCATTCCGACTTCGATGCCCCGGTTGCCGAAATTCAGTTGCCTTTGAATTTCGGGTGATCCCTCTTGAGCATGTATGCTTCTGCTACTTGTTCTACATCAGACTTCTTCCGCAAACGGCGAAACGCTTTGACTCGGTGAGTTTCGCGGCATTCCGACTTCGATGCCCCGGTTGCCGAAATTCAGTTGCCTTTGAATTTCGGGTGATCCCTCTTGAGCATGTATGCTTCTGCTACTTGTTCTACATCAGACTTCTTCCGCAAACGGCGAAACGCTTTGACTCGGTGAGTTTCGCGGCATTCCGACTTCGATGCCCCGGTTGCCGAAATTCAGTTGCCTTTGAATTTCGGGTGATCCCTCTTGAGCATGTATGCTTCTGCTACTTGTTCTACATCAGACTTCTTCCGCAAACGGCGAAACGCTTTGACTCGGTGAGTTTCGCGGCATTCCGACTTCGATGCCCCGGTTGCCGAAATTCAGTTGCCTTTGAATTTCGGGTGATCCCTCTTGAGCATGTATGCTTCTGCTACTTGTTCTACATCAGACTTCTTCCGCAAACGGCGAAACGCTTTGACTCGGTGAGTTTCGCGGCATTCCGACTTCGATGCCCCGGTTGCCGAAATTCAGTTGCCTTTGAATTTCGGGTGATCCCTCTTGAGCATGTATGCTTCTGCTACTTGTTCTACATCAGACTTCTTCCGCAAACGGCGAAACGCTTTGACTCGGTGAGTTTCGCGGCATTCCGACTTCGATGCCCCGGTTGCCGAAATTCAGTTGCCTTTGAATTTCGGGTGATCCCTCTTGAGCATGTATGCTTCTGCTACTTGTTCTACATCAGACTTCTTCCGCAAACGGCGAAACGCTTTGACTCGGTGAGTTTCGCGGCATTCCGACTTCGATGCCCCGGTTGCCGAAATTCAGTTGCCTTTGAATTTCGGGTGATCCCTCTTGAGCATGTATGCTTCTGCTACTTGTTCTACATCAGACTTCTTCCGCAAACGGCGAAACGCTTTGACTCGGTGAGTTTCGCGGCATTCCGACTTCGATGCCCGGTTGCCGAAATTCAGTTGCCCTTTTTCGAATTTCGAGTCGTGTATCACTCTTTGAGCATGTATGCTTCTGACAGACTTGTTCTTACATCTCCAGACTTTCTCCAGCAAACGCAGGATGATAACATTTTGACACGGTGAGTTTCCGGGCATTCCGACTTCGAGTTGCCCCGAGTTGCCGAAATTCAGTTGCCTTTGAATTTCGGTGTGATCCCTCTTCAGCATGTATGCTTCTTTCTACTTGTTCTACATCGAGGCTTTCTTCCGCAAACGGCCGAAACGCTTTGACTCGGTGGAGTTTTTCGCCGGCATTCCGATCCTATCTGCATTTGTCCCCCAGGTTGCACGAAATTCAGTCTGCCTTTGAATTTCGTGGTAAGATACCCTCTTGCAGCATTCGTATGCTTTCCTGCCTTCATTGATTCTACATCAGAACTTTCTACTCTGCCAAACGTGCGAGAAACGCGTTATGATCTCTTCTAAAAGTCAGGTGGAGTTTTCGCGGCCATTGGATCCTTCCGATGCCCCGGTTGCCGAAATTTCAGTTGCTTTTGAATTTCGGGTGATTCCCTCTTTGAGGCATGGTATGCATTCTTTCCTACTTGTTCTTACATCATAGGGCTTTCTCTCCATCCAAAAACAATAGCGGCGAAAACGACTTTTTTGACTCGGTGAGTTTCCTGCCGTCCAATTCCGACCTTCGATGCTCCCAGTTTTCGAAATTCGGGTTGCCTTTGAAATTTTTTATTCTTTTTTAATTTTAATTCCGGTATGTAGATTCCCTCTTGAGCATAGTTATGCTTCTGCTACTTGTATCTACATCAGACTTTCTTCGATCTCTCTCCCCTCCATCGGCATAACGAGTCTGGGCGGAAACCGGCTTTTGAACTCGGTGAGTTTCGCGGGCCAGTGTTGAGAGAAAAGCATTTTCCGGACTTCGATGTCTCCGCGGTTTGCCGAAATTCATGTTGCCTGTTGAATTGCGCGGAGCATCCCTCTTGAGCATGTATTGCTGCGTGCTTACTTAGTTCCTACCATCAGACTTTCTTCCCTCCCAAACGGCGAGAACGCTTAGAACTCGGCTGAGTTTCGCTGCGCCATTCCGACTTCCGATTGCCACCCTGGTTGCCTGAAATTCTTGTTGGCCTTTGAATTTCGGGTGATCCCTTCTTTGATGCATGTAGTGCTTCATGCTTACATTAGGGTTATACATCAGGACTTTCTTTCCGCAAACGTGAAGCGAATGGCCTTTAGACTAGGTGAGTTTCGCGGCAATTCCGACTATCTAGATGACACCCCGGTTGCCGAAATTCTAGTTGCCTCCTTGTGAATTTCGTGGTGATCCTCTCTTGAGCATGTATGCCTGTCTGCTACCTTGTTTCTATCATCAAGACTTTCTTCCGGCAAACTGGCGAAACGCCTTTGACTATCGTATCCGGAGGAAGTTTCACGGCATTCCGACATTCAGAACTGCCACCGGTCTGCCGAAATTCATTGATCGCCTTTGAAATTTGCGGGTGTGATCACTCTGCAGCATGTATTGCTTCTTCTACTTGTTTTCTTACATCAGACATTTTCTTCCCGCAAACGCGCGAAACGCTTTGACACCGGTGAGTATTCGCGGCATTCCGACTTCGAATGCCACGGTTTTTGTTCCGAAATTCAGTTCGCTCTTTGAATTTCGGTTTGTGGATGAATCCCTCTTGAGCCCATGTATGCTTCTGCCTACTTGTTCTACACACACGACTTTCTCATTCCCAGCACAAACAGACGTAATCACGCTTGGAATATCGGTGAGTGAGATTCGCCGGCATTACCGACTTCGATGACCCCGGTATGCCTTCTTTATATTCTTTTACCGAAATTCAGTTGCAGCCCTTCTGAATTCTCGTGGATGATCCCTCTTGGAGCATGGTATGCTTCTCGCTACTATGTTCTACATCAGACATTTGTTCCTGCTAAACAAAATCTACCTCAAATAAAAACAACTGCGCGGAATACAGCTTTGACTCGGTCGTAGTTTCAAGGCATTCCGGACTCTTCTGACTGCCCCGGTTGCTGACTGAAATTTCAGTTGCGTGACATCTTTGCAATTTTTCGGGTGATCCCTCTTTGAGCATTGTATTGCTTCTGACTTACTTGTCTCTACATCAGGACAGAGATTTCTTCCGCAACCTGGCGAAACGCTTTTGGAGTCGGGTGACGTTCCGCGGCATCTCCGACTTCCGATGCCTCGGTTGCCGAAATTCTTGATCTGCCTCTTGGGAATTTGGGGTTGATCTCCTCTTGAGCATGTATGCTTCCTGCTATACTTGTTCTACAACAGACTATTTCTTCTGCAAACGACGAAAAGGACTATATTGAGTCGAGTGGACGTTTCGCGGCTAATTTTCCGACTATCCGGATGTCCTACCAGGGTTGCACGTAATTCAGTTGCCTATCGAATTTCGGGTGATCCCTCTTGAGCATGTATGCTTCTTGCCTACTTGTTCTACATCAGTACTAGAGTTCTTCCGCAAACGAGAAGGGAACCGCTTTGCCTCGGTTGGAGTTTCGCGGCATTCCTAGACTTCGATGCACGGATTGCCGAAATTCAGTTAGCCTTTGAACTTTCAGGGTGATCCTCTCTTGAGCATGTATGCTTGATGCTACGTTGTTCTCTACATCAGATACATTCCCCCCTCATCCTGCCCCCCCCCCTCACAACCCCCACACGACGGCGAAACGCTTTGACTCGCGTGAGCTTTCTTTAGCGAACATTTACGAATTCGATGACCATGAAGTTGCTCCGTATTCAGTTTGCCTTTGGTAATTTCGGGTAGAAGTCCCTCTCCGCTTCTTTGAGCATGTCATGCTCTCTGACTACTTGTTTTACATACAGAAATTTTCTTCCTGCCAAACCGGCCGAAGAATACGCTTTGATCCTCGGTGAGTTTCACGCGCCTTCCGATATCTTCGATGTCCCATCCGGTCTTGTCTGCGAAATTCTAGGTTTGCCTTTTGACTTTCGGAGTCGATTTCACTCGTTTGGCGGCAATGTGTGCCTTTCTGCCTACTTGTTCTACATCACGACTTTGCCTACCGACCAAATGTCGCGAAACCGCTTTGACTCGGTGAGTTGATCGAGGACATTTCCGACTTCGAGTAGCCCCAGGTTTGCTCGAAAATTCAGTTGCTCTTTGCATTTCGGCTCGTGAACCCTTGTTGAGCCAATGTAATTGCTTCTGCTACCTTGTTCTACATCAAACGACTTTGAACTTCACGCACAATGGCGAAACGCTTTAAGTCGTGGTTGAGTCTTTCGCGGTCATTCCCTGACTTCGATTGCCCCTAGGTGTTGCTCCGAAAAATTTTCAGTTGCCCTTTGAATTAGGATGGTTCCTCCTTGAGTAGACGATCCCATCTTTGAGCATTGTATGCTTCTGCTGAACATTGTTCTACATCTAGACCTTTCTTCCGCAACGGAGGAACGAAGAAACGCTCTTGACTCGTGTGAGTTTCGGCGGCCATTACCGACTTCAGATGGAACCCCGTGTTTGCCGATAATTCTTTACATATTTTTTTCACTTTTCTACCTACTCTTCCTCCTCTTTCCATTTTATTTATTATTATTATTTACTTTTCAAAATTCTTTTCACTACTATCTTATTCAATTCTCTTTATTTTTAAACGTTGGCCTGGTTGAATTTCGTCCCGAGTGAATGCCTCTTGAAGCAATGTATGCCGTTCTGACCTACTTGTTCGACATCAGACTTTCTATCCGCAAACGTGCGAAACGCTTTGACTCGTAGTGAGTTTTCGCGGACATTCCGACTTCTCGAATGCCACGTCGAAGTTGCTGAATGAATTCAGATTTGCCTTTGAATTTCGCGGGTGATCCCTCTTGAGCATGTATGTCTATCTGCTACTTGTTCTTACATCAGGATTCTTCTTCAGCGCAAAGGGAGAAACGCCTTCTTCTTTTTTGACTCTGGTGATGTGTTCGTCCGAGCATTCCGCCTTCGAATTTGCCCCAGGTTGTGCCGTAATTCAGTTGCCTTTTGAATTTTTGGACTTCAGTGATCGCTCTTGAGCATGTATGCTTCTGCTACTTGTTCTACATCTAGAACTTTCCTTCCGCAACCAGGCGAAACAGCTTTTGACTCGGTGATGTTTCGTGACATTCCGGATTCTTCGATGCCTCCGGTTGCCGTAATTCACGTTCGCCCTTTGAATCTTCGTGTGTGATCCCCTCTTGAGCTATTGTATGCGTTCTGTCTACCTTGTTCTAACACCAGTATTTCTCTCCATGCAAAACCGGCGACAACGCTTTGACTCGGTGAGTTTCGCATGGCATTTCCGATCTTCTTCGATGCCCCGGGTTGCCGAGAATTCAGTTGCCTTTGAATTTCCGGTTAGTTGATCCCATCTTGAGCATGTATGCTTCTGCTAACTTGTTTTAACATCAGACTTTCTTCCGCTAAACGTGCGCCGAGAAAAGCTTTGACTCGGTGAGTTTCGCGGCCAATTCCAGACATTCGATGCCAACATGCGGTTGCACGAAATTCAGTTGCCCTTTGATAAATTTCGCTCGGTGATCCCTCTTGAGCATGTATGCTTCTGCTGCTTGGTTCTACATCATGACCTTTTCTTCCGCCATAACGGCGAAACGCTTTGTACAGTCGTGTGAGTTCAATCGCGGCACTTCCGTCTTTCGATGCTCCCGATGTCTGCCGAAATTCAAGTTGCCTCTTGAATTTGGGTGAATCCCTCTTGAGTCATGTATGCTTCTTCCTACTTGTTCATACATCAGACTTTAACTTCCACAAATCGGCGAAACGCTTTGACACGCGGCTGAAGATTTGCGCCCCCATTCAGACTTCGATGCTACGGTATGCCGAAATTCAGTTGCCTTTGAATTTCGTGGTGATCCCTCTTGAGCATGTATGCTTTCTGCCTACTTGTTCTACATCTAGACTTTCTTCCGCAAACGGCGAATACGCTTTGATCTCGTGTGAGTTTCGCGGCCATTCCGACTTCTCGATGCCCCGAGATTGTCCTGGAAATTCAGTTGCCTTTGTATTTCGCGGTGATCCCCTCTTATATTGAGCATGTATGCTTCTGCTACTTGTTCTACATCAGTACTTTCTTTCGCAAACAAGGCGGAAACGCTTTGACTCGGCTGAGTTTTCGTTGGCATTCCGACTTCAGATGCCCCGGTTAACGAAATTCAGTTGCCTTTGAATTTGGGGTCGATCCCTTTGCAAGCATGTATGGCTTCTGCCTACTTTGTTCTACTTCCCACTAGACCTTTTCTCTTCCGCCAAACGGCGAAACGCTTTGACTCGTGTGAGTTTCGCGTGCATTCCAACCTTCGATTGCCCCGGTCTGCCGAAATTCAGTTGGCCTTTGTAATTTCGTGTAGTGATCCCCTCAGTTGTAGTAATGTATCCCTTCTGCTACTTGTTCTCCTTCAGGAGGACTTTCTTACGCTGAAACGGCGAAACGCTTTGACTCGGTGTGCTTTCAAGGCATTCCGACTTCGATTGGCCCGGGGTAGTCGAAATTCAGTTGCTACTTTGTATTTGGGTGTGGAGTGACTCCCTCTTGAGCAATGTCTGCTTCTGTTCTACTCTGTTCTACATCAGGAACCTTTCTTCCGCGAACGGCGAAGAACTGCTTTCGACTCGGTGAGTTTCTGCGGCATTTCCGGACCTTTCGATCCCCTGGTTGCCGAAAATTCAGTTGCCTTTGAATCTTCGGTGGTGATCCCGCTCTTGAGGCATGTATGCTATTATGCTTACTTTGTTCTACATCAGACTTTCTTTCCGCAAAACGGGAGGAAACGCCTTTGACTCGTGTGAGTTTCGCGGCCATTTCCAATTTCCGATGCCCCGGTTGACCGGAAATTCAGTTTGCCGTCTTTCAATTCTTAGGCGTTGATCCCTCTTGAGCATGTATTCTTTCTGCTACTTGTGCTACATCTAGACTTTTCTTCTCGCAAACGGCGAAACGCTTGTGACTCGCGTGAGTTTCGCCGGAATTTCCGACTTCGATGCCCCGGTTGCCGAAATTCAGTTGCCTTTTGAAATTTTCGGTGTGATCCCTCTTGAGCATGTCTGCTTCTGCTACTTGTTCTACATCAGGACGTTTCTTGCAGCAAACGGCTGGCCGAAACGTCTTTGACTCTGGTGAGTGTTCGCTAGGCCATTCCGACTTCGATGATCCCCTGGTTACCCGGAAATTCAGTTGCCTCTTATGAACTTTCGGGGTGATCACATTTTGACGCATGTATGGCTTCTGCTACTTGTTCTAACGTCAGACTTTCTTCCTGCCGAAACTTGACGGACCGCTTTGAGTCGCCGTCGAAGTTTCGCGGCATTCCGACCTTCGAGTGTGGCCCCCGGTTTGCCGAAACTTCAATTGCCTTTGAATTGGGGGTGCAATCCCTCTTCGAGCATGATATGCTTCTGCTTACTTGTTCTACATCATAGACTTTCTTCACGCCAAACGGCGAAACGCTTTGACTCGGATGAGTTTCGCGGCATTCCGTATTTCGATGCCCCATGGCTGCCGAAATTCAAGTTGCCTTTTTGAATTATCGGGTGCATCCTCTCATTGGAGTCATGTATGCGTTTCTGCTTACTTGTTCTACATTCAGACTTTCTTTCCGTCAATACAGGAGTAAACGCTTTTTGACTCGGTGAGATTCTCTTTTTTTTCACTGGCCATCCCGACTTCGATGCCCCGGTACTGCCGAAAATCAGTTGCTAGCGTCTATTGAATTTCGGCGTAGATCCCTTCTTTGAGCATTGTATGCTTGCCTGCTCACTTGTTCTACATCCAGACTTTTTGCGCAAAATCGCGCAGAAACGCTTTGACTCGGTGAGGGATTCGCGGGCATTCCAGCATCCTTCGATGCCACCGTGTTGCCGAAAATTCAGTTGCCTTTGAAGTTTCGTGAGTTGGTGATCCCTCTTGAGCATGTATGCTTCTGCTACATTGTTCATATCATCAGACTTTCTTCCGCTAAACGGCGAAAACGCTTTGAGTCGGTGAGGGGATCGCGGCATTCTCGGTCTTTTCGGATTGCCCTGGTTGTATTTTATTTTATATAATTTAGTTTTTTTTTTTTCTTGAATTTATGCCGAAATTAAGGTTGGCTTTGAATTTAGGTGTGATCGCACACTCTTGAGCATGTATGCTTCTTGCTACTTGTTCTACATCAGACTTTCTTCCGGCAAAACTGGCGAAAACGCTTTGAGTCGCTGCTGATGTTTCGCGGCAATTTCCGACCTGGTCGATTGCCCTCGGGTTGTCCGAAATTCAGTTTGCCTATTTGAATTTGCGGGTGATCCCTCTTAGGAGCTATGTATGTACCTATCTGCTGCTTGTTCTTACAATCAAGGACTTTCTTCCGCAAACGGCGAAACGTCTTTTGACTAGTGGTGGAGTTGCTCGCTCAGGACATTCCGACTTCGATGCCCCGGCTTTGCCCGAAAAAAAAAAAAAAAGTGTAAAAATAAAAAAAAAAAAAAAAAAAAAAATTCAAGTTTGCTCTTTTGAATTTCGGCAGTGATCCCTTCTTGAGCATGTATTTCTAGCATACTGACTTCTTGTTATTACTTCAGACTTTCTTCCTTACCGCAAACGTGACGAAACGCTTTGACTCGCGTGAGTTTTCGAGGCTATTCCTGACTTCGCATGCCTCCGGTTGACCGAAATTCAGTTGCCTTTGTAATTTCTGGTGTTGATTCCTCTTGAAGCATGTATGCTTCTGCATACTTGGTCTACAGCAGACTTTCTTTTGCAAACGGCGATCGCGAAACGTTTGACTCGGTGAGATTTTTCGCGGTACATTCCGACTTCGACTTTGCCCTCCGGGTTGACGAAAAATTTCAGTTGTCCTATTTGAATTTCGATGTGTGATACCTCTTGCAGCATGTATGCTTCTGCCTAACTTGTTCTAACACTCTGACTTTCTTCCGCAAACGGCGAAACGACTTCCGAGGTAGGTGAGTTTCGCGGCATTCCGACTTCGAATGCCCCGGTTTTTCGATAATTCAGTTTGCCTTTGAAATTTCGGTTGGGATCCCTCTTGAGCCATGTTATGCTTGTAGCTACTTGTTCTACATCAGGACTTCTTCCGCAAACGGGAAGGAAACGCTTTGACTCGGTGAGTTTCGCGGGCATTCCAATTCCGATGCCCCGGTTAGCCGAAATTCAGTTGTCTTTGTAATATTCGGGTGATCCCTCTTGAGCATGTATGCGTTTGCTACTTGTTCTTACAACATCCAGTACTTTCTTCCGCAAATGTCGAAACGCTTCGAGGTCGTGTGACCGTTTCGCGCGCATTCGACTTCGAGTGCCCGTAGTTTTCTGAAATTCAGTTGCCTTTGAATTTCG
>CM055356.1:823178-862313 GCA_029228515.1 Populus alba x Populus x berolinensis | reverse complement strand
TTGCCTTTGAATCTTGGGTGATCCCTCTTGAGCATGTATGCTTCTGCTACTTGTTCTACATCACACTTCCTTCCGCAAACGGCGAAATGCTTTGACTCGGTGAGTTTCGCGACATTCGGACTTCGATGACCTGGTTGCCGAAATTCAGTTGCCTTTGAATTTTGGGTGATCCCTCTTGAGCATGTATGCTTCTGCTACTTGTTCTACATCACACTTCCTTCCGCAAACAACGAAACGCTTTGACTCGGTGAGTTTAGTGGCATTCCGACTTCGATGCCCCGGTTGCCGAAATTCAGTTGCCTTTGAATTTCGGGTGATCCCTCTTGAGCATGTATGCTTCTGCTACTTGTTCTACATCACACTTCCTTCCGCAAACGGCGAAACGCTTTGACTCGGTGATGAGTTTCGCGGCATTCCGACTTCGATGCCCGGTTGCCGAAATTCAGTTGCCTTTGAATTTCGGGTGATCCCTCTTGAGCATGTATGCTTCTGCTACTTGTTCTACATCAGACTTCCTTCCGCAAACGGCGAAACGCTTTGACTGGTGAGTTTCGCGGCATTCCGACTTCGATGCCCGGTTGCCGAAATTCAGTTGCCTTTGAATTTGGGTGATCCCTCTTGAGCATGTATGCTTCTGCTACTTGTTCTACATCACACTTCCTTCCGCAAACGGCGAAACGCTTTGACTCGGTGAGTTTCGCGGCATTCCGACTTCGATGCCCCGGTTGCCGAAATTCAGTTGCCTTTGAATTTCGGGTGATCCCTCTTGAGCATGTATGCTTCTGCTACTTGTTCTACATCAGACTTCCTTCCGCAAACGGCGAAACGCTTTGACTCGGTGAGTTTCGCGGCATTCCGACTTCGATGCCCCGGTTGCCGAAATTCAGTTGCCTTTGAATTTCGGGTGATCCCTCTTGAGCATGTATGCTTCTGCTACTTGTTCTACATCACACTTCCTTCCGCAAACGGCGAAACGCTTTGACTCGGTGAGTTTCGCGGCATTCCGACTTCGATGCCCCGGTTGCCGAAATTCAGTTGCCTTTGAATTTCGGGTGATCCCTCTTGAGCATGTATGCTTCTGCTACTTGTTCTACATCAGACTTTCTTCCGCAAACGGGCGAAACGCTTTGACTCGGTGAGTTTCGCGGCATTCCGACTTCGATGCCCCGGTTGCCGAAATTCAGTTGCCTTTGAATTTCGGGTGATCCCTCTTGAGCATGTATGCTTCTGCTACTTGTTCTACATCACACTTCCTTCCGCAAACGGCGAAACGCTTTGACTCGGTGAGTTTCGCGGCATTCCGACTTCGATGCCCCGGTTGCCGAAATTCAGTTGCCTTTGAATTTCGGGTGATCCCTCTTGAGCATGTATGCTTCTGCTACTTGTTCTACATCAGACTTCTTCCGCAAACGGCGAAACGCTTTGACTCGGTGAGTTTCGCGGCATTCCGACTTCGATGCCCCGGTTGCCGAAATTCAGTTGCCTTTGAATTTCGGGTGATCCCTCTTGAGCATGTATGCTTCTGCTACTTGTTCTACATCACACTTCCTTCCGCAAACGGCGAAACGCTTTGACTCGGTGAGTTTCGCGGCATTCCGACTTCGATGCCCCGGTTGCCGAAATTCAGTTGCCTTTGAATTTCGGGTGATCCCTCTTGAGCATGTATGCTTCTGCTACTTGTTCTACATCACACTTCCTTCCGCAAACGGCGAAACGCTTTGACTCGGTGAGTTTCGCGGCATTCCGACTTCGATGCCCCGGTTGCCGAAATTCAGTTGCCTTTGAATTTCGGGTGATCCCTCTTGAGCATGTATGCTTCTGCTACTTGTTCTACATCACACTTCCTTCCGCAAACGGCGAAACGCTTTGACTCGGTGAGTTTCGCGGCATTCCGACTTCGATGCCCCGGTTGCCGAAATTCAGTTGCCTTTGAATTTCGGGTGATCCCTCTTGAGCATGTATGCTTCTGCTACTTGTTCTACATCACACTTCCTTCCGCAAACGGCGAAACGCTTTGACTCGGTGAGTTTCGCGGCATTCCGACTTCGATGCCCCGGTTGCCGAAATTCAGTTGCCTTTGAATTTCGGGTGATCCCTCTTGAGCATGTATGCTTCTGCTACTTGTTCTACATCACACTTCTTCCGCAAACGGCGAAACGCTTTGACTCGGTGAGTTTCGCGGCATTCCGACTTCGATGCCCCGGTTGCCGAAATTCAGTTGCCTTTGAATTTCGGGTGATCCCTCTTGAGCATGTATGCTTCTGCTACTTGTTCTACATCACACTTCTTCCGCAAACGGCGAAACGCTTTGACTCGGTGAGTTTCGCGGCATTCCGACTTCGATGCCCCGGTTGCCGAAATTCAGTTGCCTTTGAATTTCGGGTGATCCCTCTTGAGCATGTATGCTTCTGCTACTTGTTCTACATCACACTTCCTTCCGCAAACGGCGAAACGCTTTGACTCGGTGAGTTTCGCGGCATTCCGACTTCGATGCCCCGGTTGCCGAAATTCAGTTGCCTTTGAATTTCGGGTGATCCCTCTTGAGCATGTATGCTTCTGCTACTTGTTCTACATCACACTTCCTTCCGCAAACGGCGAAACGCTTTGACTCGGTGAGTTTCGCGGCATTCCGACTTCGATGCCCCGGTTGCCGAAATTCAGTTGCCTTTGAATTTCGGGTGATCCCTCTTGAGCATGTATGCTTCTGCTACTTGTTCTACATCACACTTCCTTCCGCAAACGGCGAAACGCTTTGACTCGGTGAGTTTCGCGGCATTCCGACTTCGATGCCCCGGTTGCCGAAATTCAGTTGCCTTTGAATTTCGGGTGATCCCTCTTGAGCATGTATGCTTCTGCTACTTGTTCTACATCACACTTCTTCCGCAAACGGCGAAACGCTTTGACTCGGTGAGTTTCGCGGCATTCCGACTTCGATGCCCCGGTTGCCGAAATTCAGTTGCCTTTGAATTTCGGGTGATCCCTCTTGAGCATGTATGCTTCTGCTACTTGTTCTACATCACACTTCCTTCCGCAAACGGCGAAACGCTTTGACTCGGTGAGTTTCGCGGCATTCCGACTTCGATGCCCCGGTTGCCGAAATTCAGTTGCCTTTGAATTTCGGGTGATCCCTCTTGAGCATGTATGCTTCTGCTACTTGTTCTACATCACACTTCTTCCGCAAACGGCGAAACGCTTTGACTCGGTGAGTTTCGCGGCATTCCGACTTCGATGCCCCGGTTGCCGAAATTCAGTTGCCTTTGAATTTCGGGTGATCCCTCTTGAGCATGTATGCTTCTGCTACTTGTTCTACATCACACTTCTTCCGCAAACGGCGAAACGCTTTGACTCGGTGAGTTTCGCGGCATTCCGACTTCGATGCCCCGGTTGCCGAAATTCAGTTGCCTTTGAATTTCGGGTGATCCCTCTTGAGCATGTATGCTTCTGCTACTTGTTCTACATCACACTTCCTTCCGCAAACGGCGAAACGCTTTGACTCGGTGAGTTTCGCGGCATTCCGACTTCGATGCCCCGGTTGCCGAAATTCAGTTGCCTTTGAATTTCGGGTGATCCCTCTTGAGCATGTATGCTTCTGCTACTTGTTCTACATCACACTTCTTCCGCAAACGGCGAAACGCTTTGACTCGGTGAGTTTCGCGGCATTCCGACTTCGATGCCCCGGTTGCCGAAATTCAGTTGCCTTTGAATTTCGGGTGATCCCTCTTGAGCATGTATGCTTCTGCTACTTGTTCTACATCACACTTCCTTCCGCAAACGGCGAAACGCTTTGACTCGGTGAGTTTCGCGGCATTCCGACTTCGATGCCCCGGTTGCCGAAATTCAGTTGCCTTTGAATTTCGGGTGATCCCTCTTGAGCATGTATGCTTCTGCTACTTGTTCTACATCACACTTCTTCCGCAAACGGCGAAACGCTTTGACTCGGTGAGTTTCGCGGCATTCCGACTTCGATGCCCCGGTTGCCGAAATTCAGTTGCCTTTGAATTTCGGGTGATCCCTCTTGAGCATGTATGCTTCTGCTACTTGTTCTACATCACACTTCTTCCGCAAACGGCGAAACGCTTTGACTCGGTGAGTTTCGCGGCATTCCGACTTCGATGCCCCGGTTGCCGAAATTCAGTTGCCTTTGAATTTCGGGTGATCCCTCTTGAGCATGTATGCTTCTGCTACTTGTTCTACATCACACTTCCTTCCGCAAACGGCGAAACGCTTTGACTCGGTGAGTTTCGCGGCATTCCGACTTCGATGCCCCGGTTGCCGAAATTCAGTTGCCTTTGAATTTCGGGTGATCCCTCTTGAGCATGTATGCTTCTGCTACTTGTTCTACATCACACTTCTTCCGCAAACGGCGAAACGCTTTGACTCGGTGAGTTTCGCGGCATTCCGACTTCGATGCCCCGGTTGCCGAAATTCAGTTGCCTTTGAATTTCGGGTGATCCCTCTTGAGCATGTATGCTTCTGCTACTTGTTCTACATCACACTTCCTTCCGCAAACGGCGAAACGCTTTGACTCGGTGAGTTTCGCGGCATTCCGACTTCGATGCCCCGGTTGCCGAAATTCAGTTGCCTTTGAATTTCGGGTGATCCCTCTTGAGCATGTATGCTTCTGCTACTTGTTCTACATCACACTTCCTTCCGCAAACGGCGAAACGCTTTGACTCGGTGAGTTTCGCGGCATTCCGACTTCGATGCCCCGGTTGCCGAAATTCAGTTGCCTTTGAATTTCGGGTGATCCCTCTTGAGCATGTATGCTTCTGCTACTTGTTCTACATCACACTTCTTCCGCAAACGGCGAAACGCTTTGACTCGGTGAGTTTCGCGGCATTCCGACTTCGATGCCCCGGTTGCCGAAATTCAGTTGCCTTTGAATTTCGGGTGATCCCTCTTGAGCATGTATGCTTCTGCTACTTGTTCTACATCACACTTCTTCCGCAAACGGCGAAACGCTTTGACTCGGTGAGTTTCGCGGCATTCCGACTTCGATGCCCCGGTTGCCGAAATTCAGTTGCCTTTGAATTTCGGGTGATCCCTCTTGAGCATGTATGCTTCTGCTACTTGTTCTACATCACACTTCTTCCGCAAACGGCGAAACGCTTTGACTCGGTGAGTTTCGCGGCATTCCGACTTCGATGCCCCGGTTGCCGAAATTCAGTTGCCTTTGAATTTCGGGTGATCCCTCTTGAGCATGTATGCTTCTGCTACTTGTTCTACATCACACTTCCTTCCGCAAACGGCGAAACGCTTTGACTCGGTGAGTTTCGCGGCATTCCGACTTCGATGCCCCGGTTGCCGAAATTCAGTTGCCTTTGAATTTCGGGTGATCCCTCTTGAGCATGTATGCTTCTGCTACTTGTTCTACATCACACTTCTTCCGCAAACGGCGAAACGCTTTGACTCGGTGAGTTTCGCGGCATTCCGACTTCGATGCCCCGGTTGCCGAAATTCAGTTGCCTTTGAATTTCGGGTGATCCCTCTTGAGCATGTATGCTTCTGCTACTTGTTCTACATCACACTTCCTTCCGCAAACGGCGAAACGCTTTGACTCGGTGAGTTTCGCGGCATTCCGACTTCGATGCCCCGGTTGCCGAAATTCAGTTGCCTTTGAATTTCGGGTGATCCCTCTTGAGCATGTATGCTTCTGCTACTTGTTCTACATCACACTTCCTTCCGCAAACGGCGAAACGCTTTGACTCGGTGAGTTTCGCGGCATTCCGACTTCGATGCCCCGGTTGCCGAAATTCAGTTGCCTTTGAATTTCGGGTGATCCCTCTTGAGCATGTATGCTTCTGCTACTTGTTCTACATCACACTTCTTCCGCAAACGGCGAAACGCTTTGACTCGGTGAGTTTCGCGGCATTCCGACTTCGATGCCCCGGTTGCCGAAATTCAGTTGCCTTTGAATTTCGGGTGATCCCTCTTGAGCATGTATGCTTCTGCTACTTGTTCTACATCACACTTCTTCCGCAAACGGCGAAACGCTTTGACTCGGTGAGTTTCGCGGCATTCCGACTTCGATGCCCCGGTTGCCGAAATTCAGTTGCCTTTGAATTTCGGGTGATCCCTCTTGAGCATGTATGCTTCTGCTACTTGTTCTACATCACACTTCTTCCGCAAACGGCGAAACGCTTTGACTCGGTGAGTTTCGCGGCATTCCGACTTCGATGCCCCGGTTGCCGAAATTCAGTTGCCTTTGAATTTCGGGTGATCCCTCTTGAGCATGTATGCTTCTGCTACTTGTTCTACATCACACTTCCTTCCGCAAACGGCGAAACGCTTTGACTCGGTGAGTTTCGCGGCATTCCGACTTCGATGCCCCGGTTGCCGAAATTCAGTTGCCTTTGAATTTCGGGTGATCCCTCTTGAGCATGTATGCTTCTGCTACTTGTTCTACATCACACTTCCTTCCGCAAACGGCGAAACGCTTTGACTCGGTGAGTTTCGCGGCATTCCGACTTCGATGCCCCGGTTGCCGAAATTCAGTTGCCTTTGAATTTCGGGTGATCCCTCTTGAGCATGTATGCTTCTGCTACTTGTTCTACATCACACTTCCTTCCGCAAACGGCGAAACGCTTTGACTCGGTGAGTTTCGCGGCATTCCGACTTCGATGCCCCGGTTGCCGAAATTCAGTTGCCTTTGAATTTCGGGTGATCCCTCTTGAGCATGTATGCTTCTGCTACTTGTTCTACATCACACTTCCTTCCGCAAACGGCGAAACGCTTTGACTCGGTGAGTTTCGCGGCATTCCGACTTCGATGCCCCGGTTGCCGAAATTCAGTTGCCTTTGAATTTCGGGTGATCCCTCTTGAGCATGTATGCTTCTGCTACTTGTTCTACATCACACTTCTTCCGCAAACGGCGAAACGCTTTGACTCGGTGAGTTTCGCGGCATTCCGACTTCGATGCCCCGGTTGCCGAAATTCAGTTGCCTTTGAATTTCGGGTGATCCCTCTTGAGCATGTATGCTTCTGCTACTTGTTCTACATCACACTTCCTTCCGCAAACGGCGAAACGCTTTGACTCGGTGAGTTTCGCGGCATTCCGACTTCGATGCCCCGGTTGCCGAAATTCAGTTGCCTTTGAATTTCGGGTGATCCCTCTTGAGCATGTATGCTTCTGCTACTTGTTCTACATCACACTTCTTCCGCAAACGGCGAAACGCTTTGACTCGGTGAGTTTCGCGGCATTCCGACTTCGATGCCCCGGTTGCCGAAATTCAGTTGCCTTTGAATTTCGGGTGATCCCTCTTGAGCATGTATGCTTCTGCTACTTGTTCTACATCAGACTTCTTCCGCAAACGGCGAAACGCTTTGACTCGGTGAGTTTCGCGGCATTCCGACTTCGATGCCCCGGTTGCCGAAATTCAGTTGCCTTTGAATTTCGGGTGATCCCTCTTGAGCATGTATGCTTCTGCTACTTGTTCTACATCACACTTCCTTCCGCAAACGGCGAAACGCTTTGACTCGGTGAGTTTCGCGGCATTCCGACTTCGATGCCCCGGTTGCCGAAATTCAGTTGCCTTTGAATTTCGGGTGATCCCTCTTGAGCATGTATGCTTCTGCTACTTGTTCTACATCACACTTCTTCCGCAAACGGCGAAACGCTTTGACTCGGTGAGTTTCGCGGCATTCCGACTTCGATGCCCCGGTTGCCGAAATTCAGTTGCCTTTGAATTTCGGGTGATCCCTCTTGAGCATGTATGCTTCTGCTACTTGTTCTACATCACACTTCTTCCGCAAACGGCGAAACGCTTTGACTCGGTGAGTTTCGCGGCATTCCGACTTCGATGCCCCGGTTGCCGAAATTCAGTTGCCTTTGAATTTCGGGTGATCCCTCTTGAGCATGTATGCTTCTGCTACTTGTTCTACATCACACTTCTTCCGCAAACGGCGAAACGCTTTGACTCGGTGAGTTTCGCGGCATTCCGACTTCGATGCCCCGGTTGCCGAAATTCAGTTGCCTTTGAATTTCGGGTGATCCCTCTTGAGCATGTATGCTTCTGCTACTTGTTCTACATCACACTTCTTCCGCAAACGGCGAAACGCTTTGACTCGGTGAGTTTCGCGGCATTCCGACTTCGATGCCCCGGTTGCCGAAATTCAGTTGCCTTTGAATTTCGGGTGATCCCTCTTGAGCATGTATGCTTCTGCTACTTGTTCTACATCACACTTCCTTCCGCAAACGGCGAAACGCTTTGACTCGGTGAGTTTCGCGGCATTCCGACTTCGATGCCCCGGTTGCCGAAATTCAGTTGCCTTTGAATTTCGGGTGATCCCTCTTGAGCATGTATGCTTCTGCTACTTGTTCTACATCACACTTCCTTCCGCAAACGGCGAAACGCTTTGACTCGGTGAGTTTCGCGGCATTCCGACTTCGATGCCCCGGTTGCCGAAATTCAGTTGCCTTTGAATTTCGGGTGATCCCTCTTGAGCATGTATGCTTCTGCTACTTGTTCTACATCACACTTCCTTCCGCAAACGGCGAAACGCTTTGACTCGGTGAGTTTCGCGGCATTCCGACTTCGATGCCCCGGTTGCCGAAATTCAGTTGCCTTTGAATTTCGGGTGATCCCTCTTGAGCATGTATGCTTCTGCTACTTGTTCTACATCACACTTCCTTCCGCAAACGGCGAAACGCTTTGACTCGGTGAGTTTCGCGGCATTCCGACTTCGATGCCCCGGTTGCCGAAATTCAGTTGCCTTTGAATTTCGGGTGATCCCTCTTGAGCATGTATGCTTCTGCTACTTGTTCTACATCACACTTCCTTCCGCAAACGGCGAAACGCTTTGACTCGGTGAGTTTCGCGGCATTCCGACTTCGATGCCCCGGTTGCCGAAATTCAGTTGCCTTTGAATTTCGGGTGATCCCTCTTGAGCATGTATGCTTCTGCTACTTGTTCTACATCACACTTCCTTCCGCAAACGGCGAAACGCTTTGACTCGGTGAGTTTCGCGGCATTCCGACTTCGATGCCCCGGTTGCCGAAATTCAGTTGCCTTTGAATTTCGGGTGATCCCTCTTGAGCATGTATGCTTCTGCTACTTGTTCTACATCACACTTCCTTCCGCAAACGGCGAAACGCTTTGACTCGGTGAGTTTCGCGGCATTCCGACTTCGATGCCCCGGTTGCCGAAATTCAGTTGCCTTTGAATTTCGGGTGATCCCTCTTGAGCATGTATGCTTCTGCTACTTGTTCTACATCACACTTCCTTCCGCAAACGGCGAAACGCTTTGACTCGGTGAGTTTCGCGGCATTCCGACTTCGATGCCCCGGTTGCCGAAATTCAGTTGCCTTTGAATTTCGGGTGATCCCTCTTGAGCATGTATGCTTCTGCTACTTGTTCTACATCACACTTCCTTCCGCAAACGGCGAAACGCTTTGACTCGGTGAGTTTCGCGGCATTCCGACTTCGATGCCCCGGTTGCCGAAATTCAGTTGCCTTTGAATTTCGGGTGATCCCTCTTGAGCATGTATGCTTCTGCTACTTGTTCTACATCACACTTCTTCCGCAAACGGCGAAACGCTTTGACTCGGTGAGTTTCGCGGCATTCCGACTTCGATGCCCCGGTTGCCGAAATTCAGTTGCCTTTGAATTTCGGGTGATCCCTCTTGAGCATGTATGCTTCTGCTACTTGTTCTACATCACACTTCCTTCCGCAAACGGCGAAACGCTTTGACTCGGTGAGTTTCGCGGCATTCCGACTTCGATGCCCCGGTTGCCGAAATTCAGTTGCCTTTGAATTTCGGGTGATCCCTCTTGAGCATGTATGCTTCTGCTACTTGTTCTACATCACACTTCCTTCCGCAAACGGCGAAACGCTTTGACTCGGTGAGTTTCGCGGCATTCCGACTTCGATGCCCCGGTTGCCGAAATTCAGTTGCCTTTGAATTTCGGGTGATCCCTCTTGAGCATGTATGCTTCTGCTACTTGTTCTACATCAGACTTCTTCCGCAAACGGCGAAACGCTTTGACTCGGTGAGTTTCGCGGCATTCCGACTTCGATGCCCCGGTTGCCGAAATTCAGTTGCCTTTGAATTTCGGGTGATCCCTCTTGAGCATGTATGCTTCTGCTACTTGTTCTACATCACACTTCTTCCGCAAACGGCGAAACGCTTTGACTCGGTGAGTTTCGCGGCATTCCGACTTCGATGCCCCGGTTGCCGAAATTCAGTTGCCTTTGAATTTCGGGTGATCCCTCTTGAGCATGTATGCTTCTGCTACTTGTTCTACATCACACTTCCTTCCGCAAACGGCGAAACGCTTTGACTCGGTGAGTTTCGCGGCATTCCGACTTCGATGCCCCGGTTGCCGAAATTCAGTTGCCTTTGAATTTCGGGTGATCCCTCTTGAGCATGTATGCTTCTGCTACTTGTTCTACATCACACTTCCTTCCGCAAACGGCGAAACGCTTTGACTCGGTGAGTTTCGCGGCATTCCGACTTCGATGCCCCGGTTGCCGAAATTCAGTTGCCTTTGAATTTCGGGTGATCCCTCTTGAGCATGTATGCTTCTGCTACTTGTTCTACATCACACTTCCTTCCGCAAACGGCGAAACGCTTTGACTCGGTGAGTTTCGCGGCATTCCGACTTCGATGCCCCGGTTGCCGAAATTCAGTTGCCTTTGAATTTCGGGTGATCCCTCTTGAGCATGTATGCTTCTGCTACTTGTTCTACATCACACTTCTTCCGCAAACGGCGAAACGCTTTGACTCGGTGAGTTTCGCGGCATTCCGACTTCGATGCCCCGGTTGCCGAAATTCAGTTGCCTTTGAATTTCGGGTGATCCCTCTTGAGCATGTATGCTTCTGCTACTTGTTCTACATCACACTTCCTTCCGCAAACGGCGAAACGCTTTGACTCGGTGAGTTTCGCGGCATTCCGACTTCGATGCCCCGGTTGCCGAAATTCAGTTGCCTTTGAATTTCGGGTGATCCCTCTTGAGCATGTATGCTTCTGCTACTTGTTCTACATCACACTTCCTTCCGCAAACGGCGAAACGCTTTGACTCGGTGAGTTTCGCGGCATTCCGACTTCGATGCCCCGGTTGCCGAAATTCAGTTGCCTTTGAATTTCGGGTGATCCCTCTTGAGCATGTATGCTTCTGCTACTTGTTCTACATCACACTTCCTTCCGCAAACGGCGAAACGCTTTGACTCGGTGAGTTTCGCGGCATTCCGACTTCGATGCCCCGGTTGCCGAAATTCAGTTGCCTTTGAATTTCGGGTGATCCCTCTTGAGCATGTATGCTTCTGCTACTTGTTCTACATCACACTTCCTTCCGCAAACGGCGAAACGCTTTGACTCGGTGAGTTTCGCGGCATTCCGACTTCGATGCCCCGGTTGCCGAAATTCAGTTGCCTTTGAATTTCGGGTGATCCCTCTTGAGCATGTATGCTTCTGCTACTTGTTCTACATCACACTTCTTCCGCAAACGGCGAAACGCTTTGACTCGGTGAGTTTCGCGGCATTCCGACTTCGATGCCCCGGTTGCCGAAATTCAGTTGCCTTTGAATTTCGGGTGATCCCTCTTGAGCATGTATGCTTCTGCTACTTGTTCTACATCACACTTCTTCCGCAAACGGCGAAACGCTTTGACTCGGTGAGTTTCGCGGCATTCCGACTTCGATGCCCCGGTTGCCGAAATTCAGTTGCCTTTGAATTTCGGGTGATCCCTCTTGAGCATGTATGCTTCTGCTACTTGTTCTACATCACACTTCCTTCCGCAAACGGCGAAACGCTTTGACTCGGTGAGTTTCGCGGCATTCCGACTTCGATGCCCCGGTTGCCGAAATTCAGTTGCCTTTGAATTTCGGGTGATCCCTCTTGAGCATGTATGCTTCTGCTACTTGTTCTACATCACACTTCCTTCCGCAAACGGCGAAACGCTTTGACTCGGTGAGTTTCGCGGCATTCCGACTTCGATGCCCCGGTTGCCGAAATTCAGTTGCCTTTGAATTTCGGGTGATCCCTCTTGAGCATGTATGCTTCTGCTACTTGTTCTACATCACACTTCCTTCCGCAAACGGCGAAACGCTTTGACTCGGTGAGTTTCGCGGCATTCCGACTTCGATGCCCCGGTTGCCGAAATTCAGTTGCCTTTGAATTTCGGGTGATCCCTCTTGAGCATGTATGCTTCTGCTACTTGTTCTACATCACACTTCTTCCGCAAACGGCGAAACGCTTTGACTCGGTGAGTTTCGCGGCATTCCGACTTCGATGCCCCGGTTGCCGAAATTCAGTTGCCTTTGAATTTCGGGTGATCCCTCTTGAGCATGTATGCTTCTGCTACTTGTTCTACATCACACTTCTTCCGCAAACGGCGAAACGCTTTGACTCGGTGAGTTTCGCGGCATTCCGACTTCGATGCCCCGGTTGCCGAAATTCAGTTGCCTTTGAATTTCGGGTGATCCCTCTTGAGCATGTATGCTTCTGCTACTTGTTCTACATCACACTTCCTTCCGCAAACGGCGAAACGCTTTGACTCGGTGAGTTTCGCGGCATTCCGACTTCGATGCCCCGGTTGCCGAAATTCAGTTGCCTTTGAATTTCGGGTGATCCCTCTTGAGCATGTATGCTTCTGCTACTTGTTCTACATCACACTTCCTTCCGCAAACGGCGAAACGCTTTGACTCGGTGAGTTTCGCGGCATTCCGACTTCGATGCCCCGGTTGCCGAAATTCAGTTGCCTTTGAATTTCGGGTGATCCCTCTTGAGCATGTATGCTTCTGCTACTTGTTCTACATCACACTTCCTTCCGCAAACGGCGAAACGCTTTGACTCGGTGAGTTTCGCGGCATTCCGACTTCGATGCCCCGGTTGCCGAAATTCAGTTGCCTTTGAATTTCGGGTGATCCCTCTTGAGCATGTATGCTTCTGCTACTTGTTCTACATCACACTTCCTTCCGCAAACGGCGAAACGCTTTGACTCGGTGAGTTTCGCGGCATTCCGACTTCGATGCCCCGGTTGCCGAAATTCAGTTGCCTTTGAATTTCGGGTGATCCCTCTTGAGCATGTATGCTTCTGCTACTTGTTCTACATCACACTTCCTTCCGCAAACGGCGAAACGCTTTGACTCGGTGAGTTTCGCGGCATTCCGACTTCGATGCCCCGGTTGCCGAAATTCAGTTGCCTTTGAATTTCGGGTGATCCCTCTTGAGCATGTATGCTTCTGCTACTTGTTCTACATCACACTTCTTCCGCAAACGGCGAAACGCTTTGACTCGGTGAGTTTCGCGGCATTCCGACTTCGATGCCCCGGTTGCCGAAATTCAGTTGCCTTTGAATTTCGGGTGATCCCTCTTGAGCATGTATGCTTCTGCTACTTGTTCTACATCACACTTCTTCCGCAAACGGCGAAACGCTTTGACTCGGTGAGTTTCGCGGCATTCCGACTTCGATGCCCCGGTTGCCGAAATTCAGTTGCCTTTGAATTTCGGGTGATCCCTCTTGAGCATGTATGCTTCTGCTACTTGTTCTACATCACACTTCCTTCCGCAAACGGCGAAACGCTTTGACTCGGTGAGTTTCGCGGCATTCCGACTTCGATGCCCCGGTTGCCGAAATTCAGTTGCCTTTGAATTTCGGGTGATCCCTCTTGAGCATGTATGCTTCTGCTACTTGTTCTACATCACACTTCTTCCGCAAACGGCGAAACGCTTTGACTCGGTGAGTTTCGCGGCATTCCGACTTCGATGCCCCGGTTGCCGAAATTCAGTTGCCTTTGAATTTCGGGTGATCCCTCTTGAGCATGTATGCTTCTGCTACTTGTTCTACATCACACTTCCTTCCGCAAACGGCGAAACGCTTTGACTCGGTGAGTTTCGCGGCATTCCGACTTCGATGCCCCGGTTGCCGAAATTCAGTTGCCTTTGAATTTCGGGTGATCCCTCTTGAGCATGTATGCTTCTGCTACTTGTTCTACATCACACTTCCTTCCGCAAACGGCGAAACGCTTTGACTCGGTGAGTTTCGCGGCATTCCGACTTCGATGCCCCGGTTGCCGAAATTCAGTTGCCTTTGAATTTCGGGTGATCCCTCTTGAGCATGTATGCTTCTGCTACTTGTTCTACATCACACTTCCTTCCGCAAACGGCGAAACGCTTTGACTCGGTGAGTTTCGCGGCATTCCGACTTCGATGCCCCGGTTGCCGAAATTCAGTTGCCTTTGAATTTCGGGTGATCCCTCTTGAGCATGTATGCTTCTGCTACTTGTTCTACATCACACTTCCTTCCGCAAACGGCGAAACGCTTTGACTCGGTGAGTTTCGCGGCATTCCGACTTCGATGCCCCGGTTGCCGAAATTCAGTTGCCTTTGAATTTCGGGTGATCCCTCTTGAGCATGTATGCTTCTGCTACTTGTTCTACATCACACTTCTTCCGCAAACGGCGAAACGCTTTGACTCGGTGAGTTTCGCGGCATTCCGACTTCGATGCCCCGGTTGCCGAAATTCAGTTGCCTTTGAATTTCGGGTGATCCCTCTTGAGCATGTATGCTTCTGCTACTTGTTCTACATCACACTTCCTTCCGCAAACGGCGAAACGCTTTGACTCGGTGAGTTTCGCGGCATTCCGACTTCGATGCCCCGGTTGCCGAAATTCAGTTGCCTTTGAATTTCGGGTGATCCCTCTTGAGCATGTATGCTTCTGCTACTTGTTCTACATCACACTTCCTTCCGCAAACGGCGAAACGCTTTGACTCGGTGAGTTTCGCGGCATTCCGACTTCGATGCCCCGGTTGCCGAAATTCAGTTGCCTTTGAATTTCGGGTGATCCCTCTTGAGCATGTATGCTTCTGCTACTTGTTCTACATCACACTTCCTTCCGCAAACGGCGAAACGCTTTGACTCGGTGAGTTTCGCGGCATTCCGACTTCGATGCCCCGGTTGCCGAAATTCAGTTGCCTTTGAATTTCGGGTGATCCCTCTTGAGCATGTATGCTTCTGCTACTTGTTCTACATCACACTTCTTCCGCAAACGGCGAAACGCTTTGACTCGGTGAGTTTCGCGGCATTCCGACTTCGATGCCCCGGTTGCCGAAATTCAGTTGCCTTTGAATTTCGGGTGATCCCTCTTGAGCATGTATGCTTCTGCTACTTGTTCTACATCACACTTCTTCCGCAAACGGCGAAACGCTTTGACTCGGTGAGTTTCGCGGCATTCCGACTTCGATGCCCCGGTTGCCGAAATTCAGTTGCCTTTGAATTTCGGGTGATCCCTCTTGAGCATGTATGCTTCTGCTACTTGTTCTACATCACACTTCCTTCCGCAAACGGCGAAACGCTTTGACTCGGTGAGTTTCGCGGCATTCCGACTTCGATGCCCCGGTTGCCGAAATTCAGTTGCCTTTGAATTTCGGGTGATCCCTCTTGAGCATGTATGCTTCTGCTACTTGTTCTACATCACACTTCCTTCCGCAAACGGCGAAACGCTTTGACTCGGTGAGTTTCGCGGCATTCCGACTTCGATGCCCCGGTTGCCGAAATTCAGTTGCCTTTGAATTTCGGGTGATCCCTCTTGAGCATGTATGCTTCTGCTACTTGTTCTACATCACACTTCTTCCGCAAACGGCGAAACGCTTTGACTCGGTGAGTTTCGCGGCATTCCGACTTCGATGCCCCGGTTGCCGAAATTCAGTTGCCTTTGAATTTCGGGTGATCCCTCTTGAGCATGTATGCTTCTGCTACTTGTTCTACATCACACTTCTTCCGCAAACGGCGAAACGCTTTGACTCGGTGAGTTTCGCGGCATTCCGACTTCGATGCCCCGGTTGCCGAAATTCAGTTGCCTTTGAATTTCGGGTGATCCCTCTTGAGCATGTATGCTTCTGCTACTTGTTCTACATCACACTTCCTTCCGCAAACGGCGAAACGCTTTGACTCGGTGAGTTTCGCGGCATTCCGACTTCGATGCCCCGGTTGCCGAAATTCAGTTGCCTTTGAATTTCGGGTGATCCCTCTTGAGCATGTATGCTTCTGCTACTTGTTCTACATCACACTTCTTCCGCAAACGGCGAAACGCTTTGACTCGGTGAGTTTCGCGGCATTCCGACTTCGATGCCCCGGTTGCCGAAATTCAGTTGCCTTTGAATTTCGGGTGATCCCTCTTGAGCATGTATGCTTCTGCTACTTGTTCTACATCACACTTCTTCCGCAAACGGCGAAACGCTTTGACTCGGTGAGTTTCGCGGCATTCCGACTTCGATGCCCCGGTTGCCGAAATTCAGTTGCCTTTGAATTTCGGGTGATCCCTCTTGAGCATGTATGCTTCTGCTACTTGTTCTACATCACACTTCTTCCGCAAACGGCGAAACGCTTTGACTCGGTGAGTTTCGCGGCATTCCGACTTCGATGCCCCGGTTGCCGAAATTCAGTTGCCTTTGAATTTCGGGTGATCCCTCTTGAGCATGTATGCTTCTGCTACTTGTTCTACATCACACTTCCTTCCGCAAACGGCGAAACGCTTTGACTCGGTGAGTTTCGCGGCATTCCGACTTCGATGCCCCGGTTGCCGAAATTCAGTTGCCTTTGAATTTCGGGTGATCCCTCTTGAGCATGTATGCTTCTGCTACTTGTTCTACATCACACTTCCTTCCGCAAACGGCGAAACGCTTTGACTCGGTGAGTTTCGCGGCATTCCGACTTCGATGCCCCGGTTGCCGAAATTCAGTTGCCTTTGAATTTCGGGTGATCCCTCTTGAGCATGTATGCTTCTGCTACTTGTTCTACATCACACTTCTTCCGCAAACGGCGAAACGCTTTGACTCGGTGAGTTTCGCGGCATTCCGACTTCGATGCCCCGGTTGCCGAAATTCAGTTGCCTTTGAATTTCGGGTGATCCCTCTTGAGCATGTATGCTTCTGCTACTTGTTCTACATCACACTTCTTCCGCAAACGGCGAAACGCTTTGACTCGGTGAGTTTCGCGGCATTCCGACTTCGATGCCCCGGTTGCCGAAATTCAGTTGCCTTTGAATTTCGGGTGATCCCTCTTGAGCATGTATGCTTCTGCTACTTGTTCTACATCACACTTCCTTCCGCAAACGGCGAAACGCTTTGACTCGGTGAGTTTCGCGGCATTCCGACTTCGATGCCCCGGTTGCCGAAATTCAGTTGCCTTTGAATTTCGGGTGATCCCTCTTGAGCATGTATGCTTCTGCTACTTGTTCTACATCACACTTCCTTCCGCAAACGGCGAAACGCTTTGACTCGGTGAGTTTCGCGGCATTCCGACTTCGATGCCCCGGTTGCCGAAATTCAGTTGCCTTTGAATTTCGGGTGATCCCTCTTGAGCATGTATGCTTCTGCTACTTGTTCTACATCACACTTCTTCCGCAAACGGCGAAACGCTTTGACTCGGTGAGTTTCGCGGCATTCCGACTTCGATGCCCCGGTTGCCGAAATTCAGTTGCCTTTGAATTTCGGGTGATCCCTCTTGAGCATGTATGCTTCTGCTACTTGTTCTACATCACACTTCCTTCCGCAAACGGCGAAACGCTTTGACTCGGTGAGTTTCGCGGCATTCCGACTTCGATGCCCCGGTTGCCGAAATTCAGTTGCCTTTGAATTTCGGGTGATCCCTCTTGAGCATGTATGCTTCTGCTACTTGTTCTACATCACACTTCCTTCCGCAAACGGCGAAACGCTTTGACTCGGTGAGTTTCGCGGCATTCCGACTTCGATGCCCCGGTTGCCGAAATTCAGTTGCCTTTGAATTTCGGGTGATCCCTCTTGAGCATGTATGCTTCTGCTACTTGTTCTACATCACACTTCCTTCCGCAAACGGCGAAACGCTTTGACTCGGTGAGTTTCGCGGCATTCCGACTTCGATGCCCCGGTTGCCGAAATTCAGTTGCCTTTGAATTTCGGGTGATCCCTCTTGAGCATGTATGCTTCTGCTACTTGTTCTACATCACACTTCCTTCCGCAAACGGCGAAACGCTTTGACTCGGTGAGTTTCGCGGCATTCCGACTTCGATGCCCCGGTTGCCGAAATTCAGTTGCCTTTGAATTTCGGGTGATCCCTCTTGAGCATGTATGCTTCTGCTACTTGTTCTACATCACACTTCCTTCCGCAAACGGCGAAACGCTTTGACTCGGTGAGTTTCGCGGCATTCCGACTTCGATGCCCCGGTTGCCGAAATTCAGTTGCCTTTGAATTTCGGGTGATCCCTCTTGAGCATGTATGCTTCTGCTACTTGTTCTACATCACACTTCCTTCCGCAAACGGCGAAACGCTTTGACTCGGTGAGTTTCGCGGCATTCCGACTTCGATGCCCCGGTTGCCGAAATTCAGTTGCCTTTGAATTTCGGGTGATCCCTCTTGAGCATGTATGCTTCTGCTACTTGTTCTACATCACACTTCTTCCGCAAACGGCGAAACGCTTTGACTCGGTGAGTTTCGCGGCATTCCGACTTCGATGCCCCGGTTGCCGAAATTCAGTTGCCTTTGAATTTCGGGTGATCCCTCTTGAGCATGTATGCTTCTGCTACTTGTTCTACATCACACTTCCTTCCGCAAACGGCGAAACGCTTTGACTCGGTGAGTTTCGCGGCATTCCGACTTCGATGCCCCGGTTGCCGAAATTCAGTTGCCTTTGAATTTCGGGTGATCCCTCTTGAGCATGTATGCTTCTGCTACTTGTTCTACATCACACTTCCTTCCGCAAACGGCGAAACGCTTTGACTCGGTGAGTTTCGCGGCATTCCGACTTCGATGCCCCGGTTGCCGAAATTCAGTTGCCTTTGAATTTCGGGTGATCCCTCTTGAGCATGTATGCTTCTGCTACTTGTTCTACATCACACTTCCTTCCGCAAACGGCGAAACGCTTTGACTCGGTGAGTTTCGCGGCATTCCGACTTCGATGCCCCGGTTGCCGAAATTCAGTTGCCTTTGAATTTCGGGTGATCCCTCTTGAGCATGTATGCTTCTGCTACTTGTTCTACATCACACTTCTTCCGCAAACGGCGAAACGCTTTGACTCGGTGAGTTTCGCGGCATTCCGACTTCGATGCCCCGGTTGCCGAAATTCAGTTGCCTTTGAATTTCGGGTGATCCCTCTTGAGCATGTATGCTTCTGCTACTTGTTCTACATCACACTTCCTTCCGCAAACGGCGAAACGCTTTGACTCGGTGAGTTTCGCGGCATTCCGACTTCGATGCCCCGGTTGCCGAAATTCAGTTGCCTTTGAATTTCGGGTGATCCCTCTTGAGCATGTATGCTTCTGCTACTTGTTCTACATCACACTTCCTTCCGCAAACGGCGAAACGCTTTGACTCGGTGAGTTTCGCGGCATTCCGACTTCGATGCCCCGGTTGCCGAAATTCAGTTGCCTTTGAATTTCGGGTGATCCCTCTTGAGCATGTATGCTTCTGCTACTTGTTCTACATCACACTTCCTTCCGCAAACGGCGAAACGCTTTGACTCGGTGAGTTTCGCGGCATTCCGACTTCGATGCCCCGGTTGCCGAAATTCAGTTGCCTTTGAATTTCGGGTGATCCCTCTTGAGCATGTATGCTTCTGCTACTTGTTCTACATCACACTTCCTTCCGCAAACGGCGAAACGCTTTGACTCGGTGAGTTTCGCGGCATTCCGACTTCGATGCCCCGGTTGCCGAAATTCAGTTGCCTTTGAATTTCGGGTGATCCCTCTTGAGCATGTATGCTTCTGCTACTTGTTCTACATCACACTTCTTCCGCAAACGGCGAAACGCTTTGACTCGGTGAGTTTCGCGGCATTCCGACTTCGATGCCCCGGTTGCCGAAATTCAGTTGCCTTTGAATTTCGGGTGATCCCTCTTGAGCATGTATGCTTCTGCTACTTGTTCTACATCACACTTCCTTCCGCAAACGGCGAAACGCTTTGACTCGGTGAGTTTCGCGGCATTCCGACTTCGATGCCCCGGTTGCCGAAATTCAGTTGCCTTTGAATTTCGGGTGATCCCTCTTGAGCATGTATGCTTCTGCTACTTGTTCTACATCACACTTCTTCCGCAAACGGCGAAACGCTTTGACTCGGTGAGTTTCGCGGCATTCCGACTTCGATGCCCCGGTTGCCGAAATTCAGTTGCCTTTGAATTTCGGGTGATCCCTCTTGAGCATGTATGCTTCTGCTACTTGTTCTACATCACACTTCCTTCCGCAAACGGCGAAACGCTTTGACTCGGTGAGTTTCGCGGCATTCCGACTTCGATGCCCCGGTTGCCGAAATTCAGTTGCCTTTGAATTTCGGGTGATCCCTCTTGAGCATGTATGCTTCTGCTACTTGTTCTACATCACACTTCCTTCCGCAAACGGCGAAACGCTTTGACTCGGTGAGTTTCGCGGCATTCCGACTTCGATGCCCCGGTTGCCGAAATTCAGTTGCCTTTGAATTTCGGGTGATCCCTCTTGAGCATGTATGCTTCTGCTACTTGTTCTACATCACACTTCCTTCCGCAAACGGCGAAACGCTTTGACTCGGTGAGTTTCGCGGCATTCCGACTTCGATGCCCCGGTTGCCGAAATTCAGTTGCCTTTGAATTTCGGGTGATCCCTCTTGAGCATGTATGCTTCTGCTACTTGTTCTACATCACACTTCTTCCGCAAACGGCGAAACGCTTTGACTCGGTGAGTTTCGCGGCATTCCGACTTCGATGCCCCGGTTGCCGAAATTCAGTTGCCTTTGAATTTCGGGTGATCCCTCTTGAGCATGTATGCTTCTGCTACTTGTTCTACATCACACTTCTTCCGCAAACGGCGAAACGCTTTGACTCGGTGAGTTTCGCGGCATTCCGACTTCGATGCCCCGGTTGCCGAAATTCAGTTGCCTTTGAATTTCGGGTGATCCCTCTTGAGCATGTATGCTTCTGCTACTTGTTCTACATCACACTTCCTTCCGCAAACGGCGAAACGCTTTGACTCGGTGAGTTTCGCGGCATTCCGACTTCGATGCCCCGGTTGCCGAAATTCAGTTGCCTTTGAATTTCGGGTGATCCCTCTTGAGCATGTATGCTTCTGCTACTTGTTCTACATCACACTTCCTTCCGCAAACGGCGAAACGCTTTGACTCGGTGAGTTTCGCGGCATTCCGACTTCGATGCCCCGGTTGCCGAAATTCAGTTGCCTTTGAATTTCGGGTGATCCCTCTTGAGCATGTATGCTTCTGCTACTTGTTCTACATCACACTTCCTTCCGCAAACGGCGAAACGCTTTGACTCGGTGAGTTTCGCGGCATTCCGACTTCGATGCCCCGGTTGCCGAAATTCAGTTGCCTTTGAATTTCGGGTGATCCCTCTTGAGCATGTATGCTTCTGCTACTTGTTCTACATCACACTTCCTTCCGCAAACGGCGAAACGCTTTGACTCGGTGAGTTTCGCGGCATTCCGACTTCGATGCCCCGGTTGCCGAAATTCAGTTGCCTTTGAATTTCGGGTGATCCCTCTTGAGCATGTATGCTTCTGCTACTTGTTCTACATCACACTTCTTCCGCAAACGGCGAAACGCTTTGACTCGGTGAGTTTCGCGGCATTCCGACTTCGATGCCCCGGTTGCCGAAATTCAGTTGCCTTTGAATTTCGGGTGATCCCTCTTGAGCATGTATGCTTCTGCTACTTGTTCTACATCACACTTCCTTCCGCAAACGGCGAAACGCTTTGACTCGGTGAGTTTCGCGGCATTCCGACTTCGATGCCCCGGTTGCCGAAATTCAGTTGCCTTTGAATTTCGGGTGATCCCTCTTGAGCATGTATGCTTCTGCTACTTGTTCTACATCACACTTCCTTCCGCAAACGGCGAAACGCTTTGACTCGGTGAGTTTCGCGGCATTCCGACTTCGATGCCCCGGTTGCCGAAATTCAGTTGCCTTTGAATTTCGGGTGATCCCTCTTGAGCATGTATGCTTCTGCTACTTGTTCTACATCACACTTCCTTCCGCAAACGGCGAAACGCTTTGACTCGGTGAGTTTCGCGGCATTCCGACTTCGATGCCCCGGTTGCCGAAATTCAGTTGCCTTTGAATTTCGGGTGATCCCTCTTGAGCATGTATGCTTCTGCTACTTGTTCTACATCACACTTCCTTCCGCAAACGGCGAAACGCTTTGACTCGGTGAGTTTCGCGGCATTCCGACTTCGATGCCCCGGTTGCCGAAATTCAGTTGCCTTTGAATTTCGGGTGATCCCTCTTGAGCATGTATGCTTCTGCTACTTGTTCTACATCACACTTCTTCCGCAAACGGCGAAACGCTTTGACTCGGTGAGTTTCGCGGCATTCCGACTTCGATGCCCCGGTTGCCGAAATTCAGTTGCCTTTGAATTTCGGGTGATCCCTCTTGAGCATGTATGCTTCTGCTACTTGTTCTACATCACACTTCCTTCCGCAAACGGCGAAACGCTTTGACTCGGTGAGTTTCGCGGCATTCCGACTTCGATGCCCCGGTTGCCGAAATTCAGTTGCCTTTGAATTTCGGGTGATCCCTCTTGAGCATGTATGCTTCTGCTACTTGTTCTACATCACACTTCTTCCGCAAACGGCGAAACGCTTTGACTCGGTGAGTTTCGCGGCATTCCGACTTCGATGCCCCGGTTGCCGAAATTCAGTTGCCTTTGAATTTCGGGTGATCCCTCTTGAGCATGTATGCTTCTGCTACTTGTTCTACATCACACTTCCTTCCGCAAACGGCGAAACGCTTTGACTCGGTGAGTTTCGCGGCATTCCGACTTCGATGCCCCGGTTGCCGAAATTCAGTTGCCTTTGAATTTCGGGTGATCCCTCTTGAGCATGTATGCTTCTGCTACTTGTTCTACATCACACTTCCTTCCGCAAACGGCGAAACGCTTTGACTCGGTGAGTTTCGCGGCATTCCGACTTCGATGCCCCGGTTGCCGAAATTCAGTTGCCTTTGAATTTCGGGTGATCCCTCTTGAGCATGTATGCTTCTGCTACTTGTTCTACATCACACTTCTTCCGCAAACGGCGAAACGCTTTGACTCGGTGAGTTTCGCGGCATTCCGACTTCGATGCCCCGGTTGCCGAAATTCAGTTGCCTTTGAATTTCGGGTGATCCCTCTTGAGCATGTATGCTTCTGCTACTTGTTCTACATCACACTTCCTTCCGCAAACGGCGAAACGCTTTGACTCGGTGAGTTTCGCGGCATTCCGACTTCGATGCCCCGGTTGCCGAAATTCAGTTGCCTTTGAATTTCGGGTGATCCCTCTTGAGCATGTATGCTTCTGCTACTTGTTCTACATCACACTTCCTTCCGCAAACGGCGAAACGCTTTGACTCGGTGAGTTTCGCGGCATTCCGACTTCGATGCCCCGGTTGCCGAAATTCAGTTGCCTTTGAATTTCGGGTGATCCCTCTTGAGCATGTATGCTTCTGCTACTTGTTCTACATCACACTTCCTTCCGCAAACGGCGAAACGCTTTGACTCGGTGAGTTTCGCGGCATTCCGACTTCGATGCCCCGGTTGCCGAAATTCAGTTGCCTTTGAATTTCGGGTGATCCCTCTTGAGCATGTATGCTTCTGCTACTTGTTCTACATCACACTTCTTCCGCAAACGGCGAAACGCTTTGACTCGGTGAGTTTCGCGGCATTCCGACTTCGATGCCCCGGTTGCCGAAATTCAGTTGCCTTTGAATTTCGGGTGATCCCTCTTGAGCATGTATGCTTCTGCTACTTGTTCTACATCACACTTCTTCCGCAAACGGCGAAACGCTTTGACTCGGTGAGTTTCGCGGCATTCCGACTTCGATGCCCCGGTTGCCGAAATTCAGTTGCCTTTGAATTTCGGGTGATCCCTCTTGAGCATGTATGCTTCTGCTACTTGTTCTACATCACACTTCTTCCGCAAACGGCGAAACGCTTTGACTCGGTGAGTTTCGCGGCATTCCGACTTCGATGCCCCGGTTGCCGAAATTCAGTTGCCTTTGAATTTCGGGTGATCCCTCTTGAGCATGTATGCTTCTGCTACTTGTTCTACATCACACTTCCTTCCGCAAACGGCGAAACGCTTTGACTCGGTGAGTTTCGCGGCATTCCGACTTCGATGCCCCGGTTGCCGAAATTCAGTTGCCTTTGAATTTCGGGTGATCCCTCTTGAGCATGTATGCTTCTGCTACTTGTTCTACATCACACTTCTTCCGCAAACGGCGAAACGCTTTGACTCGGTGAGTTTCGCGGCATTCCGACTTCGATGCCCCGGTTGCCGAAATTCAGTTGCCTTTGAATTTCGGGTGATCCCTCTTGAGCATGTATGCTTCTGCTACTTGTTCTACATCACACTTCCTTCCGCAAACGGCGAAACGCTTTGACTCGGTGAGTTTCGCGGCATTCCGACTTCGATGCCCCGGTTGCCGAAATTCAGTTGCCTTTGAATTTCGGGTGATCCCTCTTGAGCATGTATGCTTCTGCTACTTGTTCTACATCACACTTCTTCCGCAAACGGCGAAACGCTTTGACTCGGTGAGTTTCGCGGCATTCCGACTTCGATGCCCCGGTTGCCGAAATTCAGTTGCCTTTGAATTTCGGGTGATCCCTCTTGAGCATGTATGCTTCTGCTACTTGTTCTACATCACACTTCCTTCCGCAAACGGCGAAACGCTTTGACTCGGTGAGTTTCGCGGCATTCCGACTTCGATGCCCCGGTTGCCGAAATTCAGTTGCCTTTGAATTTCGGGTGATCCCTCTTGAGCATGTATGCTTCTGCTACTTGTTCTACATCACACTTCCTTCCGCAAACGGCGAAACGCTTTGACTCGGTGAGTTTCGCGGCATTCCGACTTCGATGCCCCGGTTGCCGAAATTCAGTTGCCTTTGAATTTCGGGTGATCCCTCTTGAGCATGTATGCTTCTGCTACTTGTTCTACATCACACTTCCTTCCGCAAACGGCGAAACGCTTTGACTCGGTGAGTTTCGCGGCATTCCGACTTCGATGCCCCGGTTGCCGAAATTCAGTTGCCTTTGAATTTCGGGTGATCCCTCTTGAGCATGTATGCTTCTGCTACTTGTTCTACATCACACTTCTTCCGCAAACGGCGAAACGCTTTGACTCGGTGAGTTTCGCGGCATTCCGACTTCGATGCCCCGGTTGCCGAAATTCAGTTGCCTTTGAATTTCGGGTGATCCCTCTTGAGCATGTATGCTTCTGCTACTTGTTCTACATCACACTTCCTTCCGCAAACGGCGAAACGCTTTGACTCGGTGAGTTTCGCGGCATTCCGACTTCGATGCCCCGGTTGCCGAAATTCAGTTGCCTTTGAATTTCGGGTGATCCCTCTTGAGCATGTATGCTTCTGCTACTTGTTCTACATCACACTTCTTCCGCAAACGGCGAAACGCTTTGACTCGGTGAGTTTCGCGGCATTCCGACTTCGATGCCCCGGTTGCCGAAATTCAGTTGCCTTTGAATTTCGGGTGATCCCTCTTGAGCATGTATGCTTCTGCTACTTGTTCTACATCACACTTCCTTCCGCAAACGGCGAAACGCTTTGACTCGGTGAGTTTCGCGGCATTCCGACTTCGATGCCCCGGTTGCCGAAATTCAGTTGCCTTTGAATTTCGGGTGATCCCTCTTGAGCATGTATGCTTCTGCTACTTGTTCTACATCACACTTCCTTCCGCAAACGGCGAAACGCTTTGACTCGGTGAGTTTCGCGGCATTCCGACTTCGATGCCCCGGTTGCCGAAATTCAGTTGCCTTTGAATTTCGGGTGATCCCTCTTGAGCATGTATGCTTCTGCTACTTGTTCTACATCACACTTCTTCCGCAAACGGCGAAACGCTTTGACTCGGTGAGTTTCGCGGCATTCCGACTTCGATGCCCCGGTTGCCGAAATTCAGTTGCCTTTGAATTTCGGGTGATCCCTCTTGAGCATGTATGCTTCTGCTACTTGTTCTACATCACACTTCCTTCCGCAAACGGCGAAACGCTTTGACTCGGTGAGTTTCGCGGCATTCCGACTTCGATGCCCCGGTTGCCGAAATTCAGTTGCCTTTGAATTTCGGGTGATCCCTCTTGAGCATGTATGCTTCTGCTACTTGTTCTACATCACACTTCTTCCGCAAACGGCGAAACGCTTTGACTCGGTGAGTTTCGCGGCATTCCGACTTCGATGCCCCGGTTGCCGAAATTCAGTTGCCTTTGAATTTCGGGTGATCCCTCTTGAGCATGTATGCTTCTGCTACTTGTTCTACATCACACTTCCTTCCGCAAACGGCGAAACGCTTTGACTCGGTGAGTTTCGCGGCATTCCGACTTCGATGCCCCGGTTGCCGAAATTCAGTTGCCTTTGAATTTCGGGTGATCCCTCTTGAGCATGTATGCTTCTGCTACTTGTTCTACATCACACTTCCTTCCGCAAACGGCGAAACGCTTTGACTCGGTGAGTTTCGCGGCATTCCGACTTCGATGCCCCGGTTGCCGAAATTCAGTTGCCTTTGAATTTCGGGTGATCCCTCTTGAGCATGTATGCTTCTGCTACTTGTTCTACATCACACTTCCTTCCGCAAACGGCGAAACGCTTTGACTCGGTGAGTTTCGCGGCATTCCGACTTCGATGCCCCGGTTGCCGAAATTCAGTTGCCTTTGAATTTCGGGTGATCCCTCTTGAGCATGTATGCTTCTGCTACTTGTTCTACATCACACTTCCTTCCGCAAACGGCGAAACGCTTTGACTCGGTGAGTTTCGCGGCATTCCGACTTCGATGCCCCGGTTGCCGAAATTCAGTTGCCTTTGAATTTCGGGTGATCCCTCTTGAGCATGTATGCTTCTGCTACTTGTTCTACATCACACTTCCTTCCGCAAACGGCGAAACGCTTTGACTCGGTGAGTTTCGCGGCATTCCGACTTCGATGCCCCGGTTGCCGAAATTCAGTTGCCTTTGAATTTCGGGTGATCCCTCTTGAGCATGTATGCTTCTGCTACTTGTTCTACATCACACTTCTTCCGCAAACGGCGAAACGCTTTGACTCGGTGAGTTTCGCGGCATTCCGACTTCGATGCCCCGGTTGCCGAAATTCAGTTGCCTTTGAATTTCGGGTGATCCCTCTTGAGCATGTATGCTTCTGCTACTTGTTCTACATCACACTTCCTTCCGCAAACGGCGAAACGCTTTGACTCGGTGAGTTTCGCGGCATTCCGACTTCGATGCCCCGGTTGCCGAAATTCAGTTGCCTTTGAATTTCGGGTGATCCCTCTTGAGCATGTATGCTTCTGCTACTTGTTCTACATCACACTTCCTTCCGCAAACGGCGAAACGCTTTGACTCGGTGAGTTTCGCGGCATTCCGACTTCGATGCCCCGGTTGCCGAAATTCAGTTGCCTTTGAATTTCGGGTGATCCCTCTTGAGCATGTATGCTTCTGCTACTTGTTCTACATCACACTTCTTCCGCAAACGGCGAAACGCTTTGACTCGGTGAGTTTCGCGGCATTCCGACTTCGATGCCCCGGTTGCCGAAATTCAGTTGCCTTTGAATTTCGGGTGATCCCTCTTGAGCATGTATGCTTCTGCTACTTGTTCTACATCACACTTCCTTCCGCAAACGGCGAAACGCTTTGACTCGGTGAGTTTCGCGGCATTCCGACTTCGATGCCCCGGTTGCCGAAATTCAGTTGCCTTTGAATTTCGGGTGATCCCTCTTGAGCATGTATGCTTCTGCTACTTGTTCTACATCACACTTCCTTCCGCAAACGGCGAAACGCTTTGACTCGGTGAGTTTCGCGGCATTCCGACTTCGATGCCCCGGTTGCCGAAATTCAGTTGCCTTTGAATTTCGGGTGATCCCTCTTGAGCATGTATGCTTCTGCTACTTGTTCTACATCACACTTCCTTCCGCAAACAGCGAAACGCTTTGACTCGGTGAGTTTCGCGGCATTCCGACTTCGATGCCCGGTTGCCGAAATTCAGTTGCCTTTGAATTTCGGGTGATCCCTCTTGAGCATGTATGCTTCTGCTACTTGTTCTACATCACACTTCCTTCCGCAAACGGCGAAACGCTTTGACTCGGTGAGTTTCGCGGCATTCCGACTTCGATGCCCCGGTTGCCGAAATTCAGTTGCCTTTGAATTTCGGGTGATCCCTCTTGAGCATGTATGCTTCTGCTACTTGTTCTACATCACACTTCCTTCCGCAAACGGCGAAACGCTTTGACTCGGTGAGTTTCGCGGCATTCCGACTTCGATGCCCCGGTTGCCGAAATTCAGTTGCCTTTGAATTTCGGGTGATCCCTCTTGAGCATGTATGCTTCTGCTACTTGTTCTACATCACACTTCCTTCCGCAAACGCGAAACGCTTTGACTCGGTGAGTTTCGCGGCATTCCGACTTCGATGCCCCGGTTGCCGAAATTCAGTTGCCTTTGAATTTCGGGTGATCCCTCTTGAGCATGTATGCTTCTGCTACTTGTTCTACATCACACTTCCTTCCGCAAACGGCGAAACGCTTTGACTCGGTGAGTTTCGCGGCATTCCGACTTCGATGCCCCGGTTGCCGAAATTCAGTTGCCTTTGAATTTCGGGTGATCCCTCTTGAGCATGTATGCTTCTGCTACTTGTTCTACATCACACTTCCTTCCGCAAACGGCGAAACGCTTTGACTCGGTGAGTTTCGCGGCATTCCGACTTCGATGCCCCGGTTGCCGAAATTCAGTTGCCTTTGAATTTCGGGTGATCCCTCTTGAGCATGTATGCTTCTGCTACTTGTTCTACATCACACTTCCTTCCGCAAACGGCGAAACGCTTTGACTCGGTGAGTTTCGCGGCATTCCGACTTCGATGCCCCGGTTGCCGAAATTCAGTTGCCTTTGAATTTCGGGTGATCCCTCTTGAGCATGTATGCTTCTGCTACTTGTTCTACATCACACTTCCTTCCGCAAACGGCGAAACGCTTTGACTCGGTGAGTTTCGCGGCATTCCGACTTCGATGCCCCGGTTGCCGAAATTCAGTTGCCTTTGAATTTCGGGTGATCCCTCTTGAGCATGTATGCTTCTGCTACTTGTTCTACATCACACTTCCTTCCGCAAACGGCGAAACGCTTTGACTCGGTGAGTTTCGCGGCATTCCGACTTCGATGCCCCGGTTGCCGAAATTCAGTTGCCTTTGAATTTCGGGTGATCCCTCTTGAGCATGTATGCTTCTGCTACTTGTTCTACATCACACTTCCTTCCGCAAACAGCGAAACGCTTTGACTCGGTGAGTTTCGCGGCATTCCGACTTCGATGCCCGGTTGCCGAAATTCAGTTGCCTTTGAATTTCGGGTGATCCCTCTTGAGCATGTATGCTTCTGCTACTTGTTCTACATCACACTTCCTTCCGCAAACGGCGAAACGCTTTGACTCGGTGAGTTTCGCGGCATTCCGACTTCGATGCCCCGGTTGCCGAAATTCAGTTGCCTTTGAATTTCGGGTGATCCCTCTTGAGCATGTATGCTTCTGCTACTTGTTCTACATCACACTTCCTTCCGCAAACGGCGAAACGCTTTGACTCGGTGAGTTTCGCGGCATTCCGACTTCGATGCCCCGGTTGCCGAAATTCAGTTGCCTTTGAATTTCGGGTGATCCCTCTTGAGCATGTATGCTTCTGCTACTTGTTCTACATCACACTTCCTTCCGCAAACGGCGAAACGCTTTGACTCGGTGAGTTTCGCGGCATTCCGACTTCGATGCCCCGGTTGCCGAAATTCAGTTGCCTTTGAATTTCGGGTGATCCCTCTTGAGCATGTATGCTTCTGCTACTTGTTCTACATCACACTTCCTTCCGCAAACGGCGAAACGCTTTGACTCGGTGAGTTTCGCGGCATTCCGACTTCGATGCCCCGGTTGCCGAAATTCAGTTGCCTTTGAATTTCGGGTGATCCCTCTTGAGCATGTATGCTTCTGCTACTTGTTCTACATCACACTTCCTTCCGCAAACGGCGAAACGCTTTGACTCGGTGAGTTTCGCGGCATTCCGACTTCGATGCCCCGGTTGCCGAAATTCAGTTGCCTTTGAATTTCGGGTGATCCCTCTTGAGCATGTATGCTTCTGCTACTTGTTCTACATCACACTTCCTTCCGCAAACGGCGAAACGCTTTGACTCGGTGAGTTTCGCGGCATTCCGACTTCGATGCCCCGGTTGCCGAAATTCAGTTGCCTTTGAATTTCGGGTGATCCCTCTTGAGCATGTATGCTTCTGCTACTTGTTCTACATCACACTTCCTTCCGCAAACGGCGAAACGCTTTGACTCGGTGAGTTTCGCGGCATTCCGACTTCGATGCCCCGGTTGCCGAAATTCAGTTGCCTTTGAATTTCGGGTGATCCCTCTTGAGCATGTATGCTTCTGCTACTTGTTCTACATCACACTTCCTTCCGCAAACGGCGAAACGCTTTGACTCGGTGAGTTTCGCGGCATTCCGACTTCGATGCCCCGGTTGCCGAAATTCAGTTGCCTTTGAATTTCGGGTGATCCCTCTTGAGCATGTATGCTTCTGCTACTTGTTCTACATCACACTTCCTTCCGCAAACGGCGAAACGCTTTGACTCGGTGAGTTTCGCGGCATTCCGACTTCGATGCCCCGGTTGCCGAAATTCAGTTGCCTTTGAATTTCGGGTGATCCCTCTTGAGCATGTATGCTTCTGCTACTTGTTCTACATCACACTTCCTTCCGCAAACGGCGAAACGCTTTGACTCGGTGAGTTTCGCGGCATTCCGACTTCGATGCCCCGGTTGCCGAAATTCAGTTGCCTTTGAATTTCGGGTGATCCCTCTTGAGCATGTATGCTTCTGCTACTTGTTCTACATCACACTTCCTTCCGCAAACGGCGAAACGCTTTGACTCGGTGAGTTTCGCGGCATTCCGACTTCGATGCCCCGGTTGCCGAAATTCAGTTGCCTTTGAATTTCGGGTGATCCCTCTTGAGCATGTATGCTTCTGCTACTTGTTCTACATCACACTTCCTTCCGCAAACGGCGAAACGCTTTGACTCGGTGAGTTTCGCGGCATTCCGACTTCGATGCCCCGGTTGCCGAAATTCAGTTGCCTTTGAATTTCGGGTGATCCCTCTTGAGCATGTATGCTTCTGCTACTTGTTCTACATCACACTTCCTTCCGCAAACGGCGAAACGCTTTGACTCGGTGAGTTTCGCGGCATTCCGACTTCGATGCCCGGTTGCCGAAATTCAGTTGCCTTTGAATTTCGGGTGATCCCTCTTGAGCATGTATGCTTCTGCTACTTGTTCTACATCACACTTCCTTCCGCAAACGGCGAAACGCTTTGACTCGGTGAGTTTCGCGGCATTCCGACTTCGATGCCCCGGTTGCCGAAATTCAGTTGCCTTTGAATTTCGGGTGATCCCTCTTGAGCATGTATGCTTCTGCTACTTGTTCTACATCACACTTCCTTCCGCAAACGGCGAAACGCTTTGACTCGGTGAGTTTCGCGGCATTCCGACTTCGATGCCCCGGTTGCCGAAATTCAGTTGCCTTTGAATTTCGGGTGATCCCTCTTGAGCATGTATGCTTCTGCTACTTGTTCTACATCACACTTCCTTCCGCAAACGGCGAAACGCTTTGACTCGGTGAGTTTCGCGGCATTCCGACTTCGATGCCCCGGTTGCCGAAATTCAGTTGCCTTTGAATTTCGGGTGATCCCTCTTGAGCATGTATGCTTCTGCTACTTGTTCTACATCACACTTCCTTCCGCAAACGGCGAAACGCTTTGACTCGGTGAGTTTCGCGGCATTCCGACTTCGATGCCCCGGTTGCCGAAATTCAGTTGCCTTTGAATTTCGGGTGATCCCTCTTGAGCATGTATGCTTCTGCTACTTGTTCTACATCACACTTCCTTCCGCAAACGGCGAAACGCTTTGACTCGGTGAGTTTCGCGGCATTCCGACTTCGATGCCCCGGTTGCCGAAATTCAGTTGCCTTTGAATTTCGGGTGATCCCTCTTGAGCATGTATGCTTCTGCTACTTGTTCTACATCACACTTCCTTCCGCAAACGGCGAAACGCTTTGACTCGGTGAGTTTCGCGGCATTCCGACTTCGATGCCCGGTTGCCGAAATTCAGTTGCCTTTGAATTTCGGGTGATCCCTCTTGAGCATGTATGCTTCTGCTACTTGTTCTACATCACACTTCCTTCCGCAAACGGCGAAACGCTTTGACTCGGTGAGTTTCGCGGCATTCCGACTTCGATGCCCCGGTTGCCGAAATTCAGTTGCCTTTGAATTTCGGGTGATCCCTCTTGAGCATGTATGCTTCTGCTACTTGTTCTACATCACACTTCCTTCCGCAAACAGCGAAACGCTTTGACTCGGTGAGTTTCGCGGCATTCCGACTTCGATGCCCCGGTTGCCGAAATTCAGTTGCCTTTGAATTTCGGGTGATCCCTCTTGAGCATGTATGCTTCTGCTACTTGTTCTACATCACACTTCCTTCCGCAAACGGCGAAACGCTTTGACTCGGTGAGTTTCGCGGCATTCCGACTTCGATGCCCCGGTTGCCGAAATTCAGTTGCCTTTGAATTTCGGGTGATCCCTCTTGAGCATGTATGCTTCTGCTACTTGTTCTACATCACACTTCCTTCCGCAAACGGCGAAACGCTTTGACTCGGTGAGTTTCGCGGCATTCCGACTTCGATGCCCCGGTTGCCGAAATTCAGTTGCCTTTGAATTTCGGGTGATCCCTCTTGAGCATGTATGCTTCTGCTACTTGTTCTACATCACACTTCCTTCCGCAAACGGCGAAACGCTTTGACTCGGTGAGTTTCGCGGCATTCCGACTTCGATGCCCCGGTTGCCGAAATTCAGTTGCCTTTGAATTTCGGGTGATCCCTCTTGAGCATGTATGCTTCTGCTACTTGTTCTACATCACACTTCCTTCCGCAAACGGCGAAACGCTTTGACTCGGTGAGTTTCGCGGCATTCCGACTTCGATGCCCGGTTGCCGAAATTCAGTTGCCTTTGAATTTCGGGTGATCCCTCTTGAGCATGTATGCTTCTGCTACTTGTTCTACATCACACTTCCTTCCGCAAACAGCGAAACGCTTTGACTCGGTGAGTTTCGCGGCATTCCGACTTCGATGCCCCGGTTGCCGAAATTCAGTTGCCTTTGAATTTCGGGTGATCCCTCTTGAGCATGTATGCTTCTGCTACTTGTTCTACATCACACTTCCTTCCGCAAACGGCGAAACGCTTTGACTCGGTGAGTTTCGCGGCATTCCGACTTCGATGCCCCGGTTGCCGAAATTCAGTTGCCTTTGAATTTCGGGTGATCCCTCTTGAGCATGTATGCTTCTGCTACTTGTTCTACATCACACTTCCTTCCGCAAACAGCGAAACGCTTTGACTCGGTGAGTTTCGCGGCATTCCGACTTCGATGCCCCGGTTGCCGAAATTCAGTTGCCTTTGAATTTCGGGTGATCCCTCTTGAGCATGTATGCTTCTGCTACTTGTTCTACATCACACTTCCTTCCGCAAACGGCGAAACGCTTTGACTCGGTGAGTTTCGCGGCATTCCGACTTCGATGCCCCGGTTGCCGAAATTCAGTTGCCTTTGAATTTCGGGTGATCCCTCTTGAGCATGTATGCTTCTGCTACTTGTTCTACATCACACTTCCTTCCGCAAAGGCGAAACGCTTTGACTCGGTGAGTTTCGCGGCATTCCGACTTCGATGCCCCGGTTGCCGAAATTCAGTTGCCTTTGAATTTCGGGTGATCCCTCTTGAGCATGTATGCTTCTGCTACTTGTTCTACATCACACTTCCTTCCGCAAACAGCGAAACGCTTTGACTCGGTGAGTTTCGCGGCATTCCGACTTCGATGCCCCGGTTGCCGAAATTCAGTTGCCTTTGAATTTCGGGTGATCCCTCTTGAGCATGTATGCTTCTGCTACTTGTTCTACATCACACTTCCTTCCGCAAACGGCGAAACGCTTTGACTCGGTGAGTTTCGCGGCATTCCGACTTCGATGCCCCGGTTGCCGAAATTCAGTTGCCTTTGAATTTCGGGTGATCCCTCTTGAGCATGTATGCTTCTGCTACTTGTTCTACATCACACTTCCTTCCGCAAACGGCGAAACGCTTTGACTCGGTGAGTTTCGCGGCATTCCGACTTCGATGCCCCGGTTGCCGAAATTCAGTTGCCTTTGAATTTCGGGTGATCCCTCTTGAGCATGTATGCTTCTGCTACTTGTTCTACATCACACTTCCTTCCGCAAACGGCGAAACGCTTTGACTCGGTGAGTTTCGCGGCATTCCGACTTCGATGCCCCGGTTGCCGAAATTCAGTTGCCTTTGAATTTCGGGTGATCCCTCTTGAGCATGTATGCTTCTGCTACTTGTTCTACATCACACTTCCTTCCGCAAACGGAAACGCTTTGACTCGGTGAGTTTCGCGGCATTCCGACTTCGATGCCCCGGTTGCCGAAATTCAGTTGCCTTTGAATTTCGGGTGATCCCTCTTGAGCATGTATGCTTCTGCTACTTGTTCTACATCACACTTCCTTCCGCAAACGGCGAAACGCTTTGACTCGGTGAGTTTCGCGGCATTCCGACTTCGATGCCCCGGTTGCCGAAATTCAGTTGCCTTTGAATTTCGGGTGATCCCTCTTGAGCATGTATGCTTCTGCTACTTGTTCTACATCACACTTCCTTCCGCAAACAGCGAAACGCTTTGACTCGGTGAGTTTCGCGGCATTCCGACTTCGATGCCCCGGTTGCCGAAATTCAGTTGCCTTTGAATTTCGGGTGATCCCTCTTGAGCATGTATGCTTCTGCTACTTGTTCTACATCACACTTCCTTCCGCAAACAGCGAAACGCTTTGACTCGGTGAGTTTCGCGGCATTCCGACTTCGATGCCCCGGTTGCCGAAATTCAGTTGCCTTTGAATTTCGGGTGATCCCTCTTGAGCATGTATGCTTCTGCTACTTGTTCTACATCACACTTCCTTCCGCAAACGGCGAAACGCTTTGACTCGGTGAGTTTCGCGGCATTCCGACTTCGATGCCCCGGTTGCCGAAATTCAGTTGCCTTTGAATTTCGGGTGATCCCTCTTGAGCATGTATGCTTCTGCTACTTGTTCTACATCACACTTCCTTCCGCAAACAGCGAAACGCTTTGACTCGGTGAGTTTCGCGGCATTCCGACTTCGATGCCCCGGTTGCCGAAATTCAGTTGCCTTTGAATTTCGGGTGATCCCTCTTGAGCATGTATGCTTCTGCTACTTGTTCTACATCACACTTCCTTCCGCAAACGGCGAAACGCTTTGACTCGGTGAGTTTCGCGGCATTCCGACTTCGATGCCCCGGTTGCCGAAATTCAGTTGCCTTTGAATTTCGGGTGATCCCTCTTGAGCATGTATGCTTCTGCTACTTGTTCTACATCACACTTCCTTCCGCAAAAGCGAAACGCTTTGACTCGGTGAGTTTCGCGGCATTCCGACTTCGATGCCCCGGTTGCCGAAATTCAGTTGCCTTTGAATTTCGGGTGATCCCTCTTGAGCATGTATGCTTCTGCTACTTGTTCTACATCACACTTCCTTCCGCAAACAGCGAAACGCTTTGACTCGGTGAGTTTCGCGGCATTCCGACTTCGATGCCCCGGTTGCCGAAATTCAGTTGCCTTTGAATTTCGGGTGATCCCTCTTGAGCATGTATGCTTCTGCTACTTGTTCTACATCACACTTCCTTCCGCAAAGGCGAAACGCTTTGACTCGGTGAGTTTCGCGGCATTCCGACTTCGATGCCCCGGTTGCCGAAATTCAGTTGCCTTTGAATTTCGGGTGATCCCTCTTGAGCATGTATGCTTCTGCTACTTGTTCTACATCACACTTCCTTCCGCAAACGGCGAAACGCTTTGACTCGGTGAGTTTCGCGGCATTCCGACTTCGATGCCCCGGTTGCCGAAATTCAGTTGCCTTTGAATTTCGGGTGATCCCTCTTGAGCATGTATGCTTCTGCTACTTGTTCTACATCACACTTCTTCCGCAAAGGGCGAAACCATTTGACTCGGTGAGTTTCGCGGTATTCCGACTTCGATGCCCCGGTTGTCGAAATTCAGTTGCCTTTGAATTTCGGGTGATCCCTCTTGAGCATGTATGCTTCTGCTACTTGTTCTACATCACACTTCCTTCCGCAAACAACGAAACGCTTTGACTCGGTGAGTTTCGCGGCATTCCGACTTCGATGCCCCGGTTGCCGAAATTCAGTTGCCTTTGAATGTCGGGTGATCCCTCTTGAGCATGTATGCTTCTGCTACTTGTTCTACATCACACTTCCTTCCGCAAACGGCAAAACACTTTGACTCGGTGAGTTTCGCGGCATTCCGACTTCGATGCCCCGGTTGCCGAAATTCAGTTGCCTTTGAATTTCGGGTGATCCCTCTTGAGCATGTATGCTTCTGCTACTTGTTCTACATCACACTTCCTTCCGCAAAGGCGAAACGCTTTGACTCGTGAGTTTCGCGGCATTCCGACTTCGATGCCCCGGTTGCCGAAATTCAGTTGCCTTTGAATTTCGGGTGATCCCTCTTGAGCATGTATGCTTCTGCTACTTGTTCTACATCACACTTCCTTCCGCAAACAGCGAAACGCTTTGACTCGGTGAGTTTCGCGGCATTCCGACTTCGATGCCCGGTTGCCGAAATTCAGTTGCCTTTGAATTTCGGGTGATCCCTCTTGAGCATGTATGCTTCTGCTACTTGTTCTACATCACACTTCCTTCCGCAAACGGCGAAACGCTTTGACTCGGTGAGTTTCGCGGCATTCCGACTTCGATGCCCCGGTTGCCGAAATTCAGTTGCCTTTGAATTTCGGGTGATCCCTCTTGAGCATGTATGCTTCTGCTACTTGTTCTACATCACTTTCCTTCCGCAAAGGGAAACGCTTTGACTCGGTGAGTTTCGCGGCATTCCGACTTCGATGCCCCGGTTGCCGAAATTCAGTTGCCTTTGAATTTCGGGTGATCCCTTTGAGCATGTATGCTTCTGCTACTTGTTCTACATCACACTTCCTTCCGCAAACAGCGAAACGCTTTGACTCGGTGAGTTTCGCGGCATTCCGACTTCGATGCCCGGTTGCCGAAATTCAGTTGCTTTGAATTTCGGGTGATCCCTCTTGAGCATGTATGCTTCTGCTACTTGTTCTACATCACACTTCCTTCCGCAAACAGCGAAACGCTTTGACTCGGTGAGTTTCGCGGCATTCCGACTTCGATGCCCCGGTTGCCGAAATTCAGTTGCCTTTGAATTTCGGGTGATCCCTCTTGAGCATGTATGCTTCTGCTACTTGTTCTACATCACACTTCTTCCGCAAACGGAGAAACGCTTTGACTCGGTGAGTTTCGCGGCATTCCGACTTCGATGCCCCGGTTGCCGAAATTCAGTTGCCTTTGAATTTCGGGTGATCCCTCTTGAGCATGTATGCTTCTGCTACTTGTTCTACATCACACTTCTTCCGCAAACGGCGAAACGCTTTGACTCGGTGAGTTTCGCGGCATTCCGACTTCGATGCCCCGGTTGCCGAAATTCAGTTGCCTTTGAATTTCGGGTGATCCCTCTTGAGCATGTATGCTTCTGCTACTTGTTCTACATCACACTTCCTTCCGCAAACGGCGAAACGCTTTGACTCGGTGAGTTTCGCGGCATTCCGACTTCGATGCCCCGGTTGCCGAAATTCAGTTGCCTTTGAATTTCGGGTGATCCCTCTTGAGCATGTATGCTTCTGCTACTTGTTCTACATCACACTTCCTTCCGCAAAGGCGAAACGCTTTGACTCGGTGAGTTTCGCGGCATTCCGACTTCGATGCCCCGGTTGCCGAAATTCAGTTGCCTTTGAATTTCGGGTGATCCCTCTTGAGCATGTATGCTTCTGCTACTTGTTCTACATCACACTTCCTTCCGCAAAGGGCGAAACGCTTTGACTCGGTGAGTTTCGCGGCATTCCGACTTCGATGCCCCGGTTGCCGAAATTCAGTTGCCTTTGAATTTCGGGTGATCCCTCTTGAGCATGTATGCTTCTGCTACTTGTTCTACATCACACTTCCTTCCGCAAAGAGCGAAACGCTTTGACTTGGTGAGTTTCGCGGCATTCCGACTTCGATGCCCGGTTGCCGAAATTCAGTTGCCTTTGAATTTCGGGTGATCCCTCTTGAGCATGTATGCTTCTGCTACTTGTTCTACATCACTTCCTTCCGCAAACGGCGAAACGCTTTGACTCGGTGAGTTTCGCGGCATTCCGACTTGGATGCCCCGGTTGCCGAAATTCAGTTGCCTTTGAATTTCGGGTGATCCCTCTTGAGCATGTATGCTTCTGCTACTTGTTCTACATCACACTTCCTTCCGCAAATGGCGAAACGCTTTGACTCGGTGAGTTTCGCGGCATTCCGACTTCGATGCCCCGGTTGCTGAAATTCAGTTGCCTTTGAATTTCGGGTGATCCCTCTTGAGCATGTATGCTTCTGCTACTTGTTCTACATCACACTTCCTTCCGCAAAGCGAAACGCTTTGACTCGGTGAGTTTCGCGGCATTCCGACTTCGATGCCCCGGTTGCCGAAATTCAGTTGCCTTTGAATTTCGGGTGATCCCTCTTGAGCATGGATGCTTCTGCTACTTGTTCTACATCACACTTCCTTCCGCAAACGGAGAAACGCTTTGACTCGGTGAGTTTCGCGGCATTCAGACGTCGATGCCCCGGTTGCCCAATTTCAGTTGCCTTTGAATTTCGGGTGATGCCTCTTGAGCATGTATGCTTCTGCTACTTGTTCTACATCAGACTTCTTCCGCAAATGGCGAAACGCTTTGACTCGGTGAGTTTCGCGGCATTCCGACTTCGATGCCCCGGTTGCCGAAATTCAGTTGCCTTTGAATTTCGGGTGATCCCTCTTGAGCATGTACGCTTCTGCTACTTGTTCTACATCACACTTCCTTCCACAAATGGCAAAACGCTTTGACTCGGTGAGTTTCGCGGCATTCCGACTTCGATGCCCCGGTTGCTGAAATTCAGTTGCCTTTGAATTTCGGGTGATCCCTGTTGAGCATGTATGCTTCTGCTACTTGTTCCACATCACACTTCCTTCCGCAAACAGCGATATGCTTTGACTCGGTGAGTTTCGCGGCATTCCGACTCGATGCCCCGGTTGCCGAAATTCAGTTGCCTTTGAATT
>CM055356.1:812082-819582 GCA_029228515.1 Populus alba x Populus x berolinensis | reverse complement strand
CAGCGGCAGCGATGCCAGCAGTGGGAAAAATCGGCAGCGCGGACAGCCCCCGCTGGCTTGCTGTCGTGCCCGCGGGGGGGCTGCCTTCGGGCCCGGGGCAGCGGCAGCGATGCCAGCAGTGGGAAAAATCGGCAGCGCGGACAGCCCCCGCTGGCTTGCTGTCGTGCCCGCGGGGGGGCTGCCTTCGGGCCCGGGGCAGCGGCAGCGATGCCAGCAGTGGGAAAAATCGGCAGCGCGGACAGCCCCCGCTGGCTTGCTGTCTTGCCCGCGGGGGGGCTGCCTTCGGGCCCGGGGCCCCTGCGCTCTTGCCTGCCCCCCGCGCGGGAGAGGCTAGGCGCTGCTGGGGCCAGCCCGACGTCGCTGGCCGCGCATGCGCGCTGCCGGTTTTCTCGCATCCCGCCAAGAAAACGTCGTGCTTTCCACATGAAACCAATCCAGTAAAATCAGCCATATTTTTGTGAGGCTGCCAGCCGAATTTGGGGTCATTCCGGGCCGGTTCCTATTTTTGCGTATTTCCTTGATTTTTAATGGTTGGAAAATAAAAAAAAATACTTCCCGACCTCGAAAAAATCTGGGAAAATTTATAAAGTTGGATTGGATTTTTTCCAACATATGTGCAAAATTTCAGCTCAAAATACCAAGCAATGAATTTTTTAGAGGGGGGGTGACAGCTGGGACCTAGTAGTGTCTACCCCTGCCAGAGCTGCAATAACACTTATAGCTCTTTAGGGGGGTGCCCCCTGGCTGGCCATGGGGCGCGCTGGCTGGCGCCCATAGGCCTGCCGCGGGGGATTTGTGGGCTGCTGCTATGCTCGGACTAACGTGGGGGGCCTCATGGCCCGAAGTAACGCCGCCATCGATGACCCGTTTTCCGGCCGGCGACGACCCGATTCCGGCCACCGTCCCTGTGACCCGCTCCAAGCCGTTGGGCGCGTTGGGGCTGCTTATCCGCGGCTGCGGGCGCGCACGCACTCTGATTTGCCAGCGCTCGTGCCAACCAATAGGCAGCCCCAACGCGCCCAACGGCTTGGCGCGACGTCACGATTCCGGCCACCGTCCCTGTGACCCGCTCCAAGCCGTTGGGCGCGTTGGGGCTGCTTATCCGCGGCTGCGGGCGCGCACGCACTCTGATTTGCCAGCGCTCGTGCCAACCAATAGGCAGCCCCAACGCGCCCAACGGCTTGGCGCGACGTCACGATTCCGGCCACCGTCCCTGTGACCCGCTCCAAGCCGTTGGGCGCGTTGGGGCTGCTTATCCGCGGCTGCGGGCGCGCACGCACTCTGATTTGCCAGCGCTCGTGCCAACCAATAGGCAGCCCCAACGCGCCCAACGGCTTGGCGCGACGTCACGATTCCGGCCACCGTCCCTGTGACCCGCTCCAAGCCGTTGGGCGCGTTGGGGCTGCTTATCCGCGGCTGCGGGCGCGCACGCACTCTGATTTGCCAGCGCTCGTGCCAACCAATAGGCAGCCCCAACGCGCCCAACGGCTTGGCGCGACGTCACGATTCCGGCCACCGTCCCCGGGACCCGCTCCAAGCCGTTGGGCGCGTTGGGGCTGCTTATCCGCGGCGTGGGCGTGGGGCCTTAACAAGCCGCGCTCGTTCCAAGGTGCTGGCAGCTGACGCGCGCCTCTCAGCTTGCCGCGACGTCCCGGTGGCGGTGGCCGGAATCCCTGCCCGTCACCCGCTCCAAGCCGTTGGGCGCGTTGGGGCTGCTTATCCGCGGTCTCGGGCGTGGGGCCTTAACAGGATTCCCCTCGTGCCAAGGTGCTGGCAGCCCCAACGCGCCCAACGGCTTGGCGCTACGTAACGGCGACGTCCTGATTCCGGCCACCGCTGCCGTGACCCGCTCCAAGCCGTTGGGCGCGTTGGGGCTGCTTATCCGCGGTCTCGGGTGTGGGGCCTTAACAGGATTCCCCTCGTGCCAAGGTGCTGGCAGCCCCAACGCGCCCAACGGCTTGGCGCGACGTCACGGCAGCGGTGGCCTCTGCCTGTGCTCGCAAGCTGGAGGCCTGGCCGACGTGTCTGGTGCGGACCGCTGAGCTTGGGGATTGCGAGGAGAGCTGTACCGCGTGGGCGTGCCGCATTCAGTTGCTGCGCTCGTGCCAAGGTGCTGGCTCTCCTCGCCATCCCCAAGCTCCTGCGCGATGTGCCCGCTGCCGAGGCCTGGCCTCCGTCTTCCGAGCTGAGGCAGATGGCCCCCCGAATGATTGTCCCTGTTGCTCCCCCCCGCGGCCTGTCCCTTCGAGATCCGCCGCGTCCCCCGCGGCTTGTTGCGTGTCCCTTCGAGATCCCCCGCGTCCCCCGCGGCTTGTTGCTTGTCCCTTCGAGATCCTTCGCGTCCCCCAGCGGCGTGTTGGTTGTCCCTTCGAGATCCTTTCGCGTCCAGCGGTGCGGGCACGATCTCTCTCGGGTGTTTCCATTTGCCCTCGTGGCCGTGGTTCGCTCGTCGGGATTGTTGTCGCGTGTACGCAGAGTCGCATGAGCGGTAATTGGGCTGTCCGTGTCGGCAGGCTCCGTGCTTGTGCACCGAACTGTCGGCCTGCTGCCCCCATCACTCTCAGCCCAGGCCTTGGGTGCCTTGCGGCGAGGCGGGGTTCCTGTGCTGCGTACCCACTTCGGTGGAATTTGAATGTGAAGCTGTCCCTCTCCGCCGCGCGCCTCCCGGGGGCGCGGGGCGAACCTAGCAGCGGCGCCCGTGTTCCAGTCGAGCGGAATCCCGCCGAACTGGCCCACGCGCGGTCGCTCGTGCTTTCGGATGCGGAACGCGATGCCGGCGCGGGGGCCTCCGCCCCTGCGACCGTCCCGTTCGAGCCGCTCGTGCTCGATAAGAACGACTTCCTCGCCCGTCTCGGCCCCTCGTCTCATCGGCGTCGGGGATCGTGCGGGTCGTGGTGTCGCCAAGGAATGCTACCTGGTTGATCCTGCCAGTAGTCATATGCTTGTCTCAAAGATTAAGCCATGCATGTGTAAGTATGAACTAATTCAGACTGTGAAACTGCGAATGGCTCATTAAATCAGTTATAGTTTGTTTGATGGTATTTGCTACTCGGATAACCGTAGTAATTCTAGAGCTAATACGTGCAACAAACCCCGACTTCTGGAAGGGACGCATTTATTAGATAAAAGGTCGACGCGGGCTCTGCCCGTTGCTCTGATGATTCATGATAACTCGACGGATCGCACGGCCATCGTGCTGGCGACGCATCATTCAAATTTCTGCCCTATCAACTTTCGATGGTAGGATAGAGGCCTACTGTAACGGTATTAAATGTGCACGAGGTGCACGCTTCGGCAGGCTGGCCAAAATGGGGCCTAAGGGCGCTGGCAGCCATGCCAACGATGGGAGAAATCGGCAGCGCAGATTTGTGCGGCCACAGGTTTCGTCAAAGGGAAATCAGCAGCGCTGATTGTCGACGAACATGGGCTTGACGATGGAATGTCGAAGCCAGGCGAGAAAACTCGTCAGGGGCATCAGCCGACGAGAACAGGGGCTGACGAGGAATTCGGCAGCGCAAACATTGGGAGCCTGCACGCAGATGTGAATGCGGCAGCGCAGGAATTGGAAGCCTGCACGCAGATGCGAATTCGGCAGCGCGCAGCAGACTTGCGGGCGAATTCGGCAGCGCGCAGCAGCTTGTGCAAGTCAAGGGGATCGACTTGGCACGATCTAAAACTTGGGCGAAGGACTGTCCAAGGCAGGCGTATGACTCAACAGGCTGACGAAGCAAGAGCTGGCAGATGGGGCTGCCATGCGGACATGCTGGATGTGGGAGCACAACTGGGGTGCTGTCCAAGCTGCTGAGATCATGGGTGGAGGGGCCGAATATTGGTGGAGAAAGTGCTTCACCAACCCACTAGAGATAATGGTGGGGAGAATACTCCACTTGTCCTGAAAATAGGGGAGCCACTATGATCATGGGTGAGCCACTAAGGGAAGTGGGAGAGCCACTAATGATGATGGGGAAGGTAGTGCTCCACTAGTCCCGAAATTGGGGGATGTTAGGTGAGAATGGAAGTTCACCTACTTGGCTATAAAAGGGCTGCAAAACCTCTGCTGTGGAGGAGAGGCATGCACTGAGGGAAAATCCAGCATGTAGAGAGACATGCGTTGGGAGTCCGGCATGTAGGGAGGCATGCGTTGGGGCAAGTTCAGCATGTAGGGGCATGCGAGAACATGTAAATCACAAGTTAGGGATAGCTTAGTGTAGCATGCGATTTGTGCATAGCACACATACGGAATTGTGTATAGTTTCCTTTATAGATGAGATTAATAAAGGTTGGGAAAGAGTTCCTGTAAAGCTTGTTGTGCACTTCTATTATCTTGCTTGTGTATTCCGCTTGCTTAGTTATTAGGCAAACACGAGTGGGATTGGTGAGGGAAGGCTGAGTCTAGCGGGACTAGGCTGCCGCACGGGATTATTTGCGAGGCGAAAAATAACCCCCGTGACAATTGGTATCAGAGCGAAGATGGTATCAAGATGGGTTTGCTGTCTTGGCAGACTTGAAGACCGTAGCAAATGGGTCTCAAAGCGTTGTGGCTTTCTTGGCAGAATGACGAGAATGATTCTGCGGCCAAATCAACGGATTGATTTGGGAGGGCTACTGCTTCTGCCGAGGGATAGGCAGATTCAAGCGCAATAATCAGCGACGAGAATGCTGGAGTTTCTCTCGACAAATCGAAGGTGACTGATTTGGGAGAAACATTACTGCTGCCGATGGATGGGCAGAAACATGAAGGAGGAGCGCAGATTCAAGCGCAATGATCAGCAACGAGAATGCTGGAGTTTCTCTGGACAAATCGAAGGGGACTGATTTGGGAGAAACATTGTTGCTGCCGATGGATTGGCAGAGACATGAAGACAGAGCGCAGTTCGCGTTCTTGACGAAACGATGGGCTGTTTCGTAGCACAGACGATGGATTGTTCTGTGGAGCAGATCAAAGGGCTGATTTGTTCGAAGCTATTCTGGGGAAAGCTTACCAGCGGGTATTGGGCAGTGTTGGTGTTCAAAAAGCCTGCGAAGTTTGGTGGATTAAGTAATGGGCGACGCAAAGTCATGGCAAAGTGATCAATATCAAAAAGGGGTGCTGATTCGGCCATCGATGATGGAATGGCAGAATTGGGAGCAGGAGCCAGCGAGGGGACTGCTGGAAGTTTCTAAGTTTTCGTCAAAGCCTAAAGGGAAGGATGGGGCGAAGATAGAAGAAGCAATTCAGTGGGAGAGAGCCCAGACTTGCTGCTGACGATGTAAGGTCAGACGAGAAAGCAAATCGGTAAGGGTTCGAAACTGAATTTATACTGTTTCTCTTGCGATGGAAATTACTTTGTGTGGGATTGCTGCCCAAAGATGGGAAATCTTAATGCTGTCAGTGTGGAAGATGGTGTTGGGGATTTGGCATACATCAATTTTATGTGTTTGCCGGATGACCGAGATGGAATTCAGTCATCATAGGCCAGCATATCGGTGAGGATGCTGTCTGGCCTTGCTGCCTTGTAGATGGCAGAACGTTTGGGAGTCTGGATGTCTTGACGATTGGCTGTTCAGGATGTCAGATTCGGCAGCCGACATGGAGAGTTCGGTTGAGGAGCCAGAATCATCAATGAGGATGGTTTGGTGTACTGCTTTGGTGGGGAGGCAGTGTGGGGAAAATTTTGGTGCGTCTTGACGAATGAATGTTCAAGGCGTTGGAACCAAGATTCAGCGATGAAGCTGAGAAAACTTGGTCGAATGGCCAAGGAAAATCTGCGAGGATTTGATGCAGATTTACTGCCTTGTGGGAGGCAGAATTCATGTCTTCGGTGGAGACCTTGACGATAGAAAGCGCAGGGCAAAGAAGACAGAGTAGTGGCTGAGATGGACTCTTGTCACGTTGGGAGCTGAATTGGAGGAAGAATAGTCGAGGTGACAGATTCGGTAACCGATTCAGTGGGCTTGGATGAGAAGCCAAAATTATCGACGAAGATGATTTTGTGTGCTGTCTTGGAGGCAGTACGAGTGGCTATTTCTATGCATTGTGACGACGGATGGTTTACAATGATGGAAGCAGAATGCCAAAGACCTTGGCGTAAAGTGTTGCAAGTATTCGGTGGACGAAACATGCAGCGAGGGTGGAAAACAGTAGGGGGCTGTTTTGCGTCAGCAAAATCCTGTGTGGGTGACGAAGTTTCTGGGGCATGACAGTAGCGCATTGGGAACCAGGTCAAACGAGACTTGATGCTGGGATGCTATGTATTTGTGCTATGGCAGGTTATTGAGGACCTTGCCGAAAGACTTCGACAAGAAATGGAGTTGAGCGCTGAAACTGAGTTGGCAATGGAGCCAACGACAATGTCTAATGTTACTTCATCTAAAGGGGCTGGATGGGAGAACTTCCTGACGAGGGAGAAAATTATTCAGTTCTGGATCAACTGGAGATGGCTATGTGAAAACGTGGAGAAGGCTGCGAAGCAGTATGTTGAACTTGCGGCAGGGACCGAAAGTTGCAAGCTGTGGACGCAGAATGGGCTGTCTTGAAGCAAGCAGTCGCAGCTGCATCAGGGGTGCAGGCCCTTCTAAGCTGAAATTCCAGAGCCAAAACCATGCGATGGAGTGCGGAGTTCCAGAGAGTTGGGACATAGACACGAAAGGGGAAGGAACGGCATACGTAAATTCTATACGTGTGCCTACCACTAAGTATAAGAGTTAGTGGCAAGGGGCCAGCCTAGTTGGTGAGGACTTGGGCGTGGCCAAACTGCCTTGGGCGAGGCAGAATTGGAAGAGTTTCAGAACTTTGATGACGGGCAGATCATGGTTTGAACTCTAGGCACGAGAATGTGCCAACGAAAAACACACTGCATGGAATTCGGCAGCGATGGACAGAGGCAGCCTTGCGTAGGCTGAGGCGAATTCGGCAGGAAGAGTGGATTGCTGAACATGAACTAGTAAGCAATATTCAAAACTTGCAAAGGGGAACACGGAACAGTTGAGGAATTGTGGGTTCGCTTGGGAGTTCCTATGATTCTTTGATGGGGGTTTTTGTGTGACTGGATTTGGCGAAGAAAGGAACGGAGTCCTTGGGTGCTAGATGGGGCATCTAAACTTTGCGAAACAGGCTTGCGAGTATAATGGGTTTGATATTTGTGGACAAACCAACGAACCAAACAGAAGGTGTCACAAATTGGTTTTGTAACAAGTTGACGAAATTCGGTGGGCTGAATTGTTGTCAAGTGTGGACAAAGCTAAGAGGCTTCGTGGGGAGAAACATGGAGTGTGACGAGGAGCAGATGCGGTGCAAAGGGTACTTCAAATCTGTCCGACGAGGGCGTCGGGTTCTTTTGGTGGGGGTGGTTTGTAACGGTATTAAATGTGCACGAGGTGCACGCTTCGGCAGGCTGGCCAAAATGGGGCCTAAGGGCGCTGGCAGCCATGCCAACGATGGGAGAAATCGGCAGCGCAGATTTGTGCGGCCACAGGTTTCGTCAAAGGGAAATCAGCAGCGCTGATTGTCGACGAACATGG
>CM055356.1:794582-804582 GCA_029228515.1 Populus alba x Populus x berolinensis | reverse complement strand
CCAACAGTGGGAAAAATCGGCAGCGCGGAGATCCGCAGCTGGAGGCCCGTCGGGGAAAATCGGCAGCGCAGATTTGTTGACGAACACGGGCTGGACGCTGGGCTGTCTAGGCCAGGCAGGAAAATTCGTCAAGGGGACGCGCTGACGAAACAGGGGCTGTTCAGACACAGCAGGCAGTGTTGGAATCGGCAGCGCCGACGAAATCGGAGAAGTCGGCAGAATCGGCAGCCGGTGCTGGCGATGAGTCCGGACGATTTATAGTCCCAGGCTTGACGGAAACGACTGGGGGCCTAGACACACACTGGGGCAGTGGCAGCTATGCCAACAGTGGGAAAAATCGGCAGCGCAGATTTTTTGACGAACATGGGCTGGACGCTGGGCTGTCCAGGCCAGGCAGGAAAAATCGTCAAGGGGATGCGCTGACGAAGCAGGGGCTGTTCAGACACAGCAGGCAGTGCTGGAATCGGCAGCGCCGACGAAATCGGCAGAATCGGCAGCCGGTGCTGGCGATGAGTCTGGACTGTTTATAGTCCTAGGCGTGACGAAAAAGACTGGGGGCCTAGGCAGGGGCAGCGATGCCAACAGTGGGAAAAATCGGCAGCGCGGAGATCCGCAGCTGGAGGCCCGTCGGGGAAAATCGGCAGCGCAGATTTGTTGACGAACACGGGCTGGACGCTGGGCTGTCGAGGCCAGGCAGGAAAATTCGTCAAGGGGACGCGCTGACGAAACAGGGGCTGTTCAGACACAGCAGGCAGTGTTGGAATCGGCAGCGCGGACGAACGAGGGGCTGTTCAGACAAATCGGCAACGTCGGAAAAATCGGCAGCGCGGATTTGTGCAGCTGGAGGCCCTATCAGCTGGCTGCCCGCAACGAGTCATTCAATTCTCTGCCCTATCAACATAACTCCCGATGTGTTGTTCGCTATCTTGGAAGAAGAGATCTCTTCCTCCCCGCGTCGGCCGGGTGCGATTACCCGGCGGCGTCGTTCAAATCACTGCCCTATCGGCCACAACTGCTGATGGGGGGGATTAGAGGCCGGCTGTTAGAGGTCTAGGCGCGGGGCGCGCCAACGAAGGCACATTGCCTAGGAATTCGGCAGCGATGGACTGCGGCAGAAACGAATTCGGCAGGCAGCGTGCAAGGGTGCATGCGAGTCTTTGAGCTGGCGACTTGGCATGGACGTGGGGCTTAGATGATGGACATTCTAAGTCAGCAGCTGACATAGCAAGGCAGACAAATGGGACTGCCATGAGGGCAAGCAGAACATAGTGGAGGGGCCGAAAGTTGGTGAAGAAAGTGCTTCACCAACCCACTAAAGATAATGGTGGGGATGATACTCCATTAGGCCATGTGAATGGGAATCATGGGGGAAGGTAGTGCTCCACTATGCCCCGAAATTGGGGGTGTTAGGTGAGAATGGAAGCTCACACTTGACTATAAATAGGCTGCCAAGCCTCCTGCTGTGTAGCATGCGAATTTGTGCATAGCACACACCAATTTTGTGTATTTCCTTTGTTGATGAGATAAATAAAGGTTGAGAGGGATTCTTGTAAAAAGCTTGGTGTGTTTGCTTGTGTTTGCTTATACTTGCTTGTGTTTGTTGATTGTCTACGACGAGGCGATTGTGAGAACCTCCTTGAGTGTGCGAAACACATAGTCGTAGGAAAACACGAGTGAAAGGGTGAGGCAAGGCTGAGTCTAGCGGGACTAGGCTGCCGCACGGGTTAATTTGCGAGGCGAAAAATTATCCCCGTGACAATTGGTATCAGAGCACGGTTGATTCAACAACGTGCAGCCCGAAACCATGGAAGCCATTCGGGAACGGTTGACGCGTCTGGAGACTATGATAGGGCCAGACGATGAAGAGGAAGAACGCACTGTCATGGATCGCTTGAAGGAAGCAATGGAAAGCGCTGAAAGGGCTGAGAGCTTATACATCTCGCTTGCGGCAGAATCGAGTGAACGATTGGCTGCTGCCGAAGAGATGATTGCTGTTCTGAAGAGGGCAGTCACAAACACTCCTCTTGGGGTAAGTTCCTCTAAGCCCAAATTGCCCGAACCAAAGTGCTTTGGCGGGGCAAGAAGTTCCAAAGAGCTGGAAAATTTCTTATGGGACATGGAGCAGTACTTCAGCGTTGCGAGGATTGGCGCAACGGAACAAGTTGATCTAACCGTGATGTATCTCACGGGTGACGCGAAGCTTTGGTGGAGGACGAGAACCAAAGATGATCTAAGTGCGGGACGTCCAAAGATTGAGACATGGGAGCGTCTCAAGAAGGAGCTAAAGGAACAGTTCCTACCGAACAATACATCGTGGATTGCACGAGATGAATTGAAAAGACTAAAACAAGACAGGTCAGTCCGTGAATATGTAAAGTCTTTTAGTTCGTTAATTCTCGACATAGAGAATATGTCCGAGGAGGACAGGTTGTTCAATTTTATGTCCGGATTGCAACCGTGGGCGCAAGCGGAGCTGCGACGACAGAATGTGAAGGATCTGTCTTCGGCTATTGCTGCTGCGGACAATTTGGTGGACTATAAAGCTCCTGCGAGAGAGAGCTATAAATCAGCCTCCTTCAAGTCAAAGGGGAAGAGCAAGGAGGAAAGGCCAAAGAAGAAGTTCGGTGGATTTGGCGGGGGTGCTGGAAAGGCTACTGCCGCGGAGAAGGGCAAGGCCAAATATACGCACACACCAGGTAATGGTACTAAACCGAACATTACATGCTTCATTTGCGAGGGTCCTCACTTTGCGAGGGAATGCCCAAAGAGGGAGAAACTGAATGCTATTCGAGCTGGGAATAGCGATGAAGAGGAGGGCATGATTACGCGCGTCAATCCCATGCGGGTGTTATGTTGCTTGGTAGCTGAATCAGAGGATGCGGCTGCCGAAAACAGCCACGTTGAGACAGACTTGGCAAGGATTGAAACCTTACGAAAAGGGAAGCCTGGGGCAACGGACAGCCTCATGTATGTGAAGATTGAGATAAACGGCAAGGGCGTGACAGCTATGCTGGATTCAGGCGCAACCCACACGTTTGTGGCAGATCGGATGGCGAAAGAACTTGGCTTGCGGCTGAGTGACAGCCAGACATCCATGAAGGCAGTAAACTCGAAGGCGCAGAAGATTGCTGGGATGTCTTATGATGTGCCGATTGTGCTGGATCAGTGGAGAGGTAAGCACGATTTGCTTGTCATAACTCTTGACGATTATGATCTTATTCTTGGCCTAGATTTCCTACGGAAAGCCAAGATTGCTTTAATGCCGTATCTCAATGGGATAATGATTGCGAGCGAGGGATGCCCATGTTTTGTTCCCTGCTGCAACGTCGCAGTGGCGAATGTTGCGAAAGGGAAGAAGAGCTTAATATCGGCCATCGCAATTGAGAAAGCATTGCGGAAAGGAGGGGAAGTATTTCTAGCAACAATAGCGGAGGAGAAAGCTGACTATTGTGGGGAGGTGCCAAACGAGATTGCTAGCGTGCTGCAGCAATTCGAGGATGTTATGCCGCCTCAGCTACCAAAGAAACTTCCGCCTAAGAGGGCTGTCGATCACCGAATTGAGCTGGTGCCGGGGACAAAGCCACCATCTCAAGCTCCTTACCGAATGTCGCCAAAAGAATTGGCAGAATTACGGAAGCAGTTGGAAGAGTTGATTGAGTCGGGATTTGTTAGACCTTCCAAGGCTCCATATGGTGCTCCGGTTTTGTTCCAAAAGAAGGCGGATGGGAGCCTTCGCATGTGTGTGGACTACCGAGCGCTAAATAAGGTAACCATCAAAAACAAATATCCTGTACCTTTGATTCAGGATTTGATGGACAGATTGTGTGGTGCTTCGATCTTTACGAAGCTGGACTTGCGATCGGGGTATTGGCAAGTGAGAGTTGCTGACGGAGATGAGCATAAGACGACTTGCGTGACGAGGTATGGCTCGTACGAATTTCTAGTTATGCCATTCGGCTTAACGAATGCTCCAGCAACATTCTGTAATTTGATGAATGATGTGTTATATGATTTCCTAGATAATTTTGTTGTAGTCTACTTAGATGACATTGTAATCTATAGTAGAGGAATTGAAGAACATGTAATGCATCTTTCTAAAGTTCTAGCTAGATTGAGAGAACATGAACTATATGTAAAGAGGGAAAAATGTGAGTTTGCAAAGGCTGAAATTATGTTCCTAGGCCATTTAATTGGGGAAGGACAGGTGAAGATGGATCCACGGAAGATCCAAGCCATCGTCGAATGGACAGCACCAAAATCAGTCCCGGAATTGAGATCATTCTTGGGGCTTGCAAACTACTATCGACGGTTCATTGAGGGTTATAGCAAGAAGACAACTCCTCTCTCAGATCTGCTCAAGAAGACCCGGAGTTGGGAATGGACAGTGGACTGCCAACAAGCTTTCGAGAAGCTGAAGACAGCGGTAGCGTCAGCTCCAGTCTTGGGGCTGCCAGATTTTGAGAAGCCATTCGAAGTGCATACTGATGCTTCGGACAGGGCTATTGGTGGAGTGCTCGTACAAGAGGGGCATCCGATTGCTTTCGAGAGTAGGAAGCTAAGCGATGCGGAGCGGAATTACTCGACCCACGAGAAGGAAATGACGGCAGTGGTGCACTGCCTTGGCATATGGAGAGTATATCTGCTGGGGCCGAAATTCGTTGTCAAGACCGACAATGTTGCCAATACATTCTTCAAGACACAAAAGAAGTTGTCGCAACGGCAAGCTCGGTGGCAGGAATTCTTGGCGGAATATGACTTTGTATGGGAGCACAAACCAGGGAGCCACAATCAGGTTGCGGATGCACTCAGCAGACGCGAGGTAATGGCTACTATCCTTGCTATTGTTCAGGTGGAGTCGGACATGCTGGATCGACTTCGCAAGGCTGCTACGGAGGATGCAGCGTACAAGAAAATGGTTGATCTTGTACGAGAAGGAACAATACGGAGGTATTGGTTAGAGCAAGACCTACTCTATGCAAAGGGGGGTCGAATCTTCGTGCCAAAGGGAGAGCTGCGAAAATACTTGATGACGGAAACTCATGACCCGCAGTGGGCTGGACATCCAGGACGGGAACGGATGGTTGCTCTCCTGTCGCAGACTTATTACTGGCCGAAGATGGAAGATGATGTGGAACTCTACGTAAGGACTTGTCTAGTGTGTCAACAAGACAAGACTTTGCGGCAGCGAGAGGCAGGGTTGTTACAGCCGCTGCCGATTCCAGAGAAGCCTTGGGTTTCAGTTTCAATGGACTTTATTGTGGGTTTTCCAAAGGTGGACGGCATGAACACAATCATGGTTATTGTGGACAGATTCACGAAGTACGCGGTGTTTGTCGCTGCCCCGACGGTGTGTACAGCCGAAGTGGCCGCTGAACTATTCTACCGCAATGTGGTGAAATACTTTGGAGTACCTTCAGATATTGTGAGTGATCGCGATGTGCGATTCACTGGCCGATTCTGGACAGCATTGTTCAACATGATGGGAACAAGGCTGAAGTTTTCAACTGCCAACCATCCGCAAACTGATGGGCAGACCGAAAGGATTAATGCTTTGCTTGAGGAGTATTTGAGACACTACGTGACGGCAATGCAACGAAACTGGTTGGAGTTGCTAGATAGTGCGCAATTTTGCTATAATCTCCAAAAATCCTCGGCAACGGAAGCAAGTCCGTTTGAGCTAGTGTTGGGAGCTCAACCCCAAACTCCTGCGGAGATTGCAGTGCAGATAACGGGTGGGAAGAGTCCAGCAGCATACAGGTTTGCGATGGAGCGGCAGGAGCTATTTGAGCAAGCACAAGATAGCTTGCGTAAGGCAAGAAAACGAATGCTCAAATATGCTAATCAAAAGCGGAGATTGCTGGAATTCAGTGTGGGTGACAAGGTGTTGCTCAAATTAACTCCGCAGATTTGGAAGAAAATCGTGGGAACAACGAAGCACCGAGGGTTGGTGCCAAGGTACGATGGACCGTTCGAAGTCATTGAAAAGGTAGGCGCTGTGGCCTATAGGTTGAAGCTGCCCGAACGGCTAAAACTTCATCCGACATTTCACGTAAGTTACTTACGGCCTTTTCATGAAGACAACGAGGATCCGAAAAGAAGCAAGTCACAACGAGCTCCTCCTACCATTCACAAGCAATTTGATGATGGGATCGTCAAGATCATGGACCATCGTCGACTTGGCCAACATAGAAAGAATCGGCGGACAGAATTCTTGGTAAAATGGAGGAAAAATGAGGAGGTTTCATGGGAGAAAGATACTGACTTGTGGCAATTTGAGGATCAAATACAAGACTACCTCACGTCTATTCCGACGAGGACGTCGGGCTCTTCTAGTGGGGGTGGTTTGTTAGAGGTCTAGGCGCGGGGCGCGCCAACGAAGGCACATTGCCTAGGAATTCGGCAGCGATGGACTGCGGCAGAAACGAATTCGGCAGGCAGCGTGCAAGGGTGCATGCGAGTCTTTGAGCTGGCGACTTGGCATGGACGTGGGGCTTAGATGATGGACATTCTAAGTCAGCAGCTGACATAGCAAGGCAGACAAATGGGACTGCCATGAGGGCAAGCAGAACATAGTGGAGGGGCCGAAAGTTGGTGAAGAAAGTGCTTCACCAACCCACTAAAGATAATGGTGGGGATGATACTCCATTAGGCCATGTGAATGGGAATCATGGGGGAAGGTAGTGCTCCACTATGCCCCGAAATTGGGGGTGTTAGGTGAGAATGGAAGCTCACACTTGACTATAAATAGGCTGCCAAGCCTCCTGCTGTGTAGCATGCGAATTTGTGCATAGCACACACCAATTTTGTGTATTTCCTTTGTTGATGAGATAAATAAAGGTTGAGAGGGATTCTTGTAAAAAGCTTGGTGTGTTTGCTTGTGTTTGCTTATACTTGCTTGTGTTTGTTGATTGTCTACGACGAGGCGATTGTGAGAACCTCCTTGAGTGTGCGAAACACATAGTCGTAGGAAAACACGAGTGAAAGGGTGAGGCAAGGCTGAGTCTAGCGGGACTAGGCTGCCGCACGGGTTAATTTGCGAGGCGAAAAATTATCCCCGTGACACCGGCCATGGTGGTGAGGGGAGGCCAAGACCGTGAAAGCAAGAGTTTTCCCGGGGCTCCTCCGGTGGCCGCGGCATGCGCGCTGCCGGTTTTCCCGCATCCCGCCAAGAAAACGTCATGCTTTCCACGTGAAATCAATCCAGTAAAATCAGCCATATTTTTGTGAGGCTGCCAGCCGAATTTGGGGTCATTCCGGGCCGGTTCCTATTTTTGCGTATTTCCTTGATTTTTAATGGTAGGAAAATAAAAAAAAATACTTCCCGACCTCGAAAAAATCTGGGAAAATTTATAAAGGTGGATTGGATTTTTGCCAACCTATGTGCAAAATTTCAGCTCAAAATACCAAGAAATGAATTTTTTAGAGGGGGGGTGACAGCTGGGACCTAGTAGTGTCTGCCCCTGCCAGAGCTGCAATAACACTTATAGCTCTTTAGGGGGGTGCCCCCCGACTGGCCATGGGGCGCGCTGGCTGGCGCCCATAGGCCTGCCGCGGGGGATTTGCGAGCTGCTGCTACACACGTGGGGGGCCTCACGGCCCGAAGTAACGCCGCCATCGATGACCCGTTTTCCGGCCGGCGACGACCCGATTCCGACCACCGCCCTATAAAAATCACACGCGCGCGCCCGCCCGCGCCCGCGCCCGCGTCTGCGCTTGGCGCTGGGGCGCTGGGGCCTGAGGGCCTGGGGCCCTTGGGGGCCCTTGGGCTCTTGGGCGATTGGGCGCGCGCGCGCGCGGCAATGATTTCCATGCCGCGCTGCGCAACGGGGGCTGACGCGGGGACAGCCCCTGCTGGCTGGCTATCTTACCCGCGGGGGGGCTGCCTTCGGGCCTTGCCCCCCTGCGCTCTTGCCTGCCCCCCGCGCGGGAGAGGCTACGCACACTCTGCGGCAGCGATGCCAGCAGTGGGAAAAATCGGCAGCGCGGACAGCCCCCTCTGGCTTGCTGTCGTGCCCGCGGGGGGGCTGCCTTCGGGCCCGGGGCAGCGGCAGCGATGCCAGAAGTGGGAAACATCGGCAGCGCGGACAGCCCCCGCTGGCTTGCTGTCGTGCCCGCGGGGGGGCTGCCTTCGGGCCCGGGGCAGCGGCAGCGATGCCAGCAGTGGGAAAAATCGGCAGCGCGGACAGCCCCCGCTGGCTTGCTGTCGTGCCCGCGGGGGGGCTGCCTTCGGGCCCGGGGCAGCGGCAGCGATGCCAGCAGTGGGAAAAATCGGCAGCGCGGACAGCCCCCGCTGGCTTGCTGTCGTGCCCGCGGGGGGGCTGCCTTCGGGCCCGGGGCAGCGGCAGCGATGCCAGCAGTGGGAAAAATCGGCAGCGCGGACAGCCCCCGCTGGCTTGCTGTCGTGCCCGCGGGGGGGCTGCCTTCGGGCCCGGGGCAGCGGCAGCGATGCCAGCAGTGGGAAAAATCGGCAGCGCGGACAGCCCCCGCTGGCTTGCTGTCGTGCCCGCGGGGGGGCTGCCTTCGGGCCCGGGGCAGCGGCAGCGATGCCAGCAGTGGGAAAAATCGGCAGCGCGGACAGCCCCCGCTGGCTTGCTGTCTTGCCCGCGGGGGGGCTGCCTTCGGGCCCGGGGCCCCTGCGCTCTTGCCTGCCCCCCGCGCGGGAGAGGCTAGGCGCTGCTGGGGCCAGCCCGACGTCGCTGGCCGCGCATGCGCGCTGCCGGTTTTCTCGCATCCCGCCAAGAAAACGTCGTGCTTTCCACATGAAACCAATCCAGTAAAATCAGCCATATTTTTGTGAGGCTGCCAGCCGAATTTGGGGTCATTCCGGGCCGGTTCCTATTTTTGCGTATTTCCTTGATTTTTAATGGTTGGAAAATAAAAAAAAATACTTCCCGACCTCGAAAAAATCTGGGAAAATTTATAAAGTTGGATTGGATTTTTTCCAACATATGTGCAAAATTTCAGCTCAAAATACCAAGAAATGAATTTTTTAGAGGGGGGGTGACAGCTGGGACCTAGTAGTGTCTACCCCTGCCAGAGCTGCAATAACACTTATAGCTCTTTAGGGGGGTGCCCCCTGGCTGGCCATGGGGCGCGCTGGCTGGCGCCCATAGGCCTGCCGCGGGGGATTTGTGGGCTGCTGCTATGCTCGGACTAACGTGGGGGGCCTCATGGCCCGAAGTAACGCCGCCATCGATGACCCGTTTTCCGGCCGGCGACGACCCGATTCCGGCCACCGTCCCTGTGACCCGCTCCAAGCCGTTGGGCGCGTTGGGGCTGCTTATCCGCGGCTGCGGGCGCGCACGCACTCTGATTTGCCAGCGCTCGTGCCAACCAATAGGCAGCCCCAACGCGCCCAACGGCTTGGCGCGACGTCACGATTCCGGCCACCGTCCCTGTGACCCGCTCCAAGCCGTTGGGCGCGTTGGGGCTGCTTATCCGCGGCTGCGGGCGCGCACGCACTCTGATTTGCCAGCGCTCGTGCCAACCAATAGGCAGCCCCAACGCGCCCAACGGCTTGGCGCGACGTCACGATTCCGGCCACCGTCCCTGTGACCCGCTCCAAGCCGTTGGGCGCGTTGGGGCTGCTTATCCGCGGCTGCGGGCGCGCACGCACTCTGATTTGCCAGCGCTCGTGCCAACCAATAGGCAGCCCCAACGCGCCCAACGGCTTGGCGCGACGTCACGATTCCGGCCACCGTCCCTGTGATCCGCTCCAAGCCGTTGGGCGCGTTGGGGCTGCTTATCCGCGGCTGCGGGCGCGCACGCACTCTGATTTGCCAGCGCTCGTGCCAACCAATAGGCAGCCCCAACGCGCCCAACGGCTTGGCGCGACGTCACGATTCCGGCCACCGTCCCCGGGACCCGCTCCAAGCCGTTGGGCGCGTTGGGGCTGCTTATCCGCGGCGTGGGCGTGGGGCCTTAACAAGCCGCGCTCGTTCCAAGGTGCTGGCAGCTGACGCGCGCCTCTCAGCTTGCCGCGACGTCCCGGTGGCGGTGG
>CM055356.1:782082-784582 GCA_029228515.1 Populus alba x Populus x berolinensis | reverse complement strand
GCGATGCCAGCAGTGGGAAAAATCGGCAGCGCGGACAGCCCCCTCTGGCTTGCTGTCGTGCCCGCGGGGGGGCTGCCTTCGGGCCCGGGGCAGCGGCAGCGATGCCAGCAGTGGGAAAAATCGGCAGCGCGGACAGCCCCCGCTGGCTTGCTGTCGTGCCCGCGGGGGGGCTGCCTTCGGGCCCGGGGCAGCGGCAGCGATGCCAGCAGTGGGAAAAATCGGCAGCGCGGACAGCCCCCGCTGGCTTGCTGTCGTGCCCGCGGGGGGGCTGCCTTCGGGCCCGGGGCAGCGGCAGCGATGCCAGCAGTGGGAAAAATCGGCAGCGCGGACAGCCCCCGCTGGCTTGCTGTCGTGCCCGCGGGGGGGCTGCCTTCGGGCCCGGGGCAGCGGCAGCGATGCCAGCAGTGGGAAAAATCGGCAGCGCGGACAGCCCCCGCTGGCTTGCTGTCGTGCCCGCGGGGGGGCTGCCTTCGGGCCCGGGGCAGCGGCAGCGATGCCAGCAGTGGGAAAAATCGGCAGCGCGGACAGCCCCCGCTGGCTTGCTGTCGTGCCCGCGGGGGGGCTGCCTTCGGGCCCGGGGCAGCGGCAGCGATGCCAGCAGTGGGAAAAATCGGCAGCGCGGACAGCCCCCGCTGGCTTGCTGTCGTGCCCGCGGGGGGGCTGCCTTCGGGCCCGGGGCAGCGGCAGCGATGCCAGCAGTGGGAAAAATCGGCAGCGCGGACAGCCCCCGCTGGCTTGCTGTCGTGCCCGCGGGGGGGCTGCCTTCGGGCCCGGGGCAGCGGCAGCGATGCCAGCAGTGGGAAAAATCGGCAGCGCGGACAGCCCCCGCTGGCTTGCTGTCTTGCCCGCGGGGGGGCTGCCTTCGGGCCCGGGGCCCCTGCGCTCTTGCCTGCCCCCCGCGCGGGAGAGGCTAGGCGCTGCTGGGGCCAGCCCGACGTCGCTGGCCGCGCATGCGCGCTGCCGGTTTTCTCGCATCCCGCCAAGAAAACGTCGTGCTTTCCACATGAAACCAATCCAGTAAAATCAGCCATATTTTTGTGAGGCTGCCAGCCGAATTTGGGGTCATTCCGGGCCGGTTCCTATTTTTGCGTATTTCCTTGATTTTTAATGGTTGGAAAATAAAAAAAAATACTTCCCGACCTCGAAAAAATCTGGGAAAATTTATAAAGTTGGATTGGATTTTTTCCAACATATGTGCAAAATTTCAGCTCAAAATACCAAGAAATGAATTTTTTAGAGGGGGGGTGACAGCTGGGACCTAGTAGTGTCTACCCCTGCCAGAGCTGCAATAACACTTATAGCTCTTTAGGGGGGTGCCCCCTGGCTGGCCATGGGGCGCGCTGGCTGGCGCCCATAGGCCTGCCGCGGGGGATTTGTGGGCTGCTGCTATGCTCGGACTAACGTGGGGGGCCTCATGGCCCGAAGTAACGCCGCCATCGATGACCCGTTTTCCGGCCGGCGACGACCCGATTCCGGCCACCGTCCCTGTGACCCGCTCCAAGCCGTTGGGCGCGTTGGGGCTGCTTATCCGCGGCTGCGGGCGCGCACGCACTCTGATTTGCCAGCGCTCGTGCCAACCAATAGGCAGCCCCAACGCGCCCAACGGCTTGGCGCGACGTCACGATTCCGGCCACCGTCCCTGTGACCCGCTCCAAGCCGTTGGGCGCGTTGGGGCTGCTTATCCGCGGCTGCGGGCGCGCACGCACTCTGATTTGCCAGCGCTCGTGCCAACCAATAGGCAGCCCCAACGCGCCCAACGGCTTGGCGCGACGTCACGATTCCGGCCACCGTCCCTGTGACCCGCTCCAAGCCGTTGGGCGCGTTGGGGCTGCTTATCCGCGGCTGCGGGCGCGCACGCACTCTGATTTGCCAGCGCTCGTGCCAACCAATAGGCAGCCCCAACGCGCCCAACGGCTTGGCGCGACGTCACGATTCCGGCCACCGTCCCTGTGACCCGCTCCAAGCCGTTGGGCGCGTTGGGGCTGCTTATCCGCGGCTGCGGGCGCGCACGCACTCTGATTTGCCAGCGCTCGTGCCAACCAATAGGCAGCCCCAACGCGCCCAACGGCTTGGCGCGACGTCACGATTCCGGCCACCGTCCCCGGGACCCGCTCCAAGCCGTTGGGCGCGTTGGGGCTGCTTATCCGCGGCGTGGGCGTGGGGCCTTAACAAGCCGCGCTCGTTCCAAGGTGCTGGCAGCTGACGCGCGCCTCTCAGCTTGCCGCGACGTCCCGGTGGCGGTGGCCGGAATCCCTGCCCGTCACCCGCTCCAAGCCGTTGGGCGCGTTGGGGCTGCTTATCCGCGGTCTCGGGCGTGGGGCCTTAACAGGATTCCCCTCGTGCCAAGGTGCTGGCAGCCCCAACGCGCCCAACGGCTTGGCGCTACGTAACGGCGACGTCCTGATTCCGGCCACCGCTGCCGTGACCCGCTCCAAGCCGTTGGGCGCGTTGGGGCTGCTTATCCGCGGTCTCGGGTGTGGGGCCTTAACAGGATTCCCCT
>CM055356.1:759582-762082 GCA_029228515.1 Populus alba x Populus x berolinensis | reverse complement strand
TCGGCAGAATCGGCAGCCGGTGCTGGCGATGAGTCCGGACGATTTATAGTCCCAGGCTTGACGGAAACGACTGGGGGCCTAGACACACACTGGGGCAGTGGCAGCTATGCCAACAGTGGGAAAAATCGGCAGCGCAGATTTTTTGACGAACATGGGCTGGACGCTGGGCTGTCCAGGCCAGGCAGGAAAAATCGTCAAGGGGATGCGCTGACGAAGCAGGGGCTGTTCAGACACAGCGGGCAGTGTTGGAATCGGCAGCGCCGACGAAATTGGAGAAGTCGGCAGAATCGGCAGCCGGTGCTGGCGATGAGTCTGGACTGTTTATAGTCCTAGGCGTGACGAAAAAGACTGGGGGCCTAGGCAGCGGCAGCGATGCCAACAGTGGGAAAAATCGGCAGCGCGGAGATCCGCAGCTGGAGGCCCGTCGGGGAAAATCGGCAGCGCAGATTTGTTGACGAACACGGGCTGGACGCTGGGCTGTCGAGGCCAGGCAGGAAAATTCGTCAAGGGGACGCGCTGACGAAACAGGGGCTGTTCAGACACAGCAGGCAGTGTTGGAATCGGCAGCGCGGACGAACGAGGGGCTGTTCAGACAAATCGGCAACGTCGGAAAAATCGGCAGCGCGGATTTGTGCAGCTGGAGGCCCTATCAGCTGGCTGCCCGCAACGAGTCATTCAATTCTCTGCCCTATCAACATAACTCCCGATGTGTTGTTCGCTATCTTGGAAGAAGAGATCTCTTCCTCCCCGCGTCGGCCGGGTGCGATTACCCGGCGGCGTCGTTCAAATCACTGCCCTATCGCCCACAACTGCTGATGGGGGGGATTAGAGGCCGGCCATGGTGGTGAGGGGAGGCCAAGACCGTGAAAGCAAGAGTTTTCCCGGGGCTCCTCCGGTGGCCGCGGCATGCGCGCTGCCGGTTTTCCCGCATCCCGCCAAGAAAACGTCATGCTTTCCACGTGAAATCAATCCAGTAAAATCAGCCATATTTTTGTGAGGCTGCCAGCCGAATTTGGGGTCATTCCGGGCCGGTTCCTATTTTTGCGTATTTCCTTGATTTTTAATGGTAGGAAAATAAAAAAAAATACTTCCCGACCTCGAAAAAATCTGGGAAAATTTATAAAGGTGGATTGGATTTTTGCCAACCTATGTGCAAATTTTCAGCTCAAAATACCAAGAAATGAATTTTTTAGAGGGGGGGTGACAGCTGGGACCTAGTAGTGTCTGCCCCTGCCAGAGCTGCAATAACACTTATAGCTCTTTAGGGGGGTGCCCCCCGACTGGCCATGGGGCGCGCTGGCTGGCGCCCATAGGCCTGCCGCGGGGGATTTGCGAGCTGCTGCTACACACGTGGGGGGCCTCACGGCCCGAAGTAACGCCGCCATCGATGACCCGTTTTCCGGCCGGCGACGACCCGATTCCGACCACCGCCCTATAAAAATCACACAGCGCGCGCCCGCCCGCGCGCCCGCGTCTGCGCTTGGCGCTGGGGCGCTGGGGCCTGAGGGCCTGGGGGCCCTTGGGGGCCCTTGGGCTCTTGGGCGATTGGGCGCGCGCGCGCGCGGCAATGATTTCCATGCCGCGCTGCGCAACGGGGGCTGACGCGGGGACAGCCCCTGCTGGCTGGGCTATCTTACCCGCGGGGGGGCTGCCTTCGGGCCTTGCCCCCCTGCGCTCTTGCCTGCCCCCCGCGCGGGAGAGGCTACGCACACTCTGCGGCAGCGATGCCAGCAGTGGGAAAAATCGGCAGCGCGGACAGCCCCCTCTGGCTTGCTGTCGTGCCCGCGGGGGGGGCTGCCTTCGGGCCCGGGGCAGCGGCAGCGATGCCAGCAGTGGGAAAAATCGGCAGCGCGGACAGCCCCCGCTGGCTTGCTGTCGTGCCCGCGGGGGGGGCTGCCTTCGGGCCCGGGGCAGCGGCAGCTGATGCCAGCAGTGGGAAAAATCGGCAGCGCGGACAGCCCCCGCTGGCTTGCTGTCGTGCCCGCGGGGGGGCTGCCTTCGGGCCCGGGGCAGCGGCAGCGATGCCAGCAGTGGGAAAAATCGGCAGCGCGGACAGCCCCCGCTGGCTTGCTGTCGTGCCCGCGGGGGGGCTGCCTTCGGGCCCGGGGCAGCGGCAGCGATGCCAGCAGTGGGAAAAATCGGCAGCGCGGACAGCCCCCGCTGGCTTGCTGTCGTGCCCGCGGGGGGGCTGCCTTCGGGCCCGGGGCAGCGGCAGCGATGCCAGCAGTGGGAAAAATCGGCAGCGCGGACAGCCCCCGCTGGCTTGCTGTCGTGCCCGCGGGGGGGCTGCCTTCGGGCCCGGGGCAGCGGCAGCGATGCCAGCAGTGGGAAAAATCGGCAGCGCGGACAGCCCCCGCTGGCTTGCTGTCGTGCCCGCGGGGGGGCTGCCTTCGGGCCCGGGGCAGCGGCAGCGATGCCAGCAGTGGGAAAAATCGGCAGCGCGGACAGCCCCCGCTGGCTTGCTGTCGTGCCCGCGGGGGGGCTGCCTTCGGGCCCGGGG
>CM055356.1:747082-749582 GCA_029228515.1 Populus alba x Populus x berolinensis | reverse complement strand
TCAAGGGGACGCGCTGACGAGAACCAGGGGCTGTTCAGACAACAGCAGGCTAAGTGTTGGAATCGGCAGCGCCGACGAAATCGGAGAATTTCGGCAGAATCGGCAGCCGGTGCTGGCGATGAGTTCCGGACGATTTATAGTCCCCAGGCTTGACGGAAACGACTTGGGGGCCTAGACACACACTGGGGCAGTGGCTAGCTATGCCAACAGTGGGAAAAAATCGGCAGCGCGAGGATATTTTTGGACGAACATGGGCTGGACCCCCCCCCCCCCGCTGGGGGCCTTGGTTCCAGGCCAGTGCAGGAAAAATCGTCAAGGGGATGCCGCTGACGAAGCAGGGGCTGTTCAGACACAGCGGGCAGTGGTTGGAATCGGCAGCGCCGACGAAATTGGAGAAGTCGGCAGAATCGAGCAGCCAGTGCTGGCGATGAGATCTGGACTGTTTATAGTCCTAATGGCCGTGACGAAATAGACTGGGGGCCTAGGCAGCGGGCAAGCGAAGCCAACAGTGTGAAAAATCGGCAGCGCGGAATCCGCAGCTGTGAGGCCCGTCGGGGAAAATCGGCAGCGCAGATGTTGTTGACGAACACGGGCTTTGGGACCGACTGGGCTGTCGAGGCCAGGCAGGAAAATACGTCAAAGGGGACGCGCTGACGATAACAGGGGCTGTTCGAGACACAGCAGGCAGTGTTGGAATCGGCAGCGCGGACGAACGAGGGGCTGTTCAGACAAAACGGCAACGTCGGAAAAATCGGCAGCGCGGATTTGTGCAGCTGGAGAGCCCTATCAAGCTGGCTTGCCCGCAACGAGTCATTCAATTCTCTGCCCTATCAAACATAACTCCCGATGTGTTGTTCGCTATTCTTTGGAAGAAGAGATCCTCTTCCTCCCCGCGTCGGCCGGGTGCGATTACCCGCGAGCGTCGTGTCAAATCACTGTCCCTATCCGGTCCCACAACTGCTGATGGTGGGGGATTAGAGGCCGGCCAATGGGGTGAGGGGAGGCCCAAGACCGTGAAAGCAAGAGTTTTCCCGGGGCTCCCTCCGGTGGCCGCGCATGCCGCGCTTCCGGTTTTCCCGCATCCCGCCAAGAAAAAGTGCCATGCTTATCGCACGTGAAATCAATCCAGTAAAATCAGCCATATTTTTGTGAGGCATGGCCAGCCGAATTTGGTGTCATTCCGGGGCCGGTTCCTATTTTTGCGTATTTCCTTGATTTTTAATGGTAAGAAAAATAAAAAAAAATACTTCCCGACCTCGAAAAAATCTGGGAAAATTTATAAAGGTGGATTGGATTTCTTGCCGCAAACCTATGTGTCAAAATTTCAGCTTCAAAATAACCAAGAAAAGAAGTTTTTTAGAGGGGGGGTGACATCTGGGACTAGTAGTGTCTGCCCCTGCCCATAGCTAGCAATAACACTTATAGCTCTTTAGGGGGGTGCCCCCCGACTGGTCCATGGGGCCGCGCTGGCTGGCGCCCATAGGCCTGCCGCGGGGGAATTTGCGAGCTGCTGCCTACACACGTGGGGGGCCTACACGGCGCCAAAAAAAAAGGTAAAACGCCGCCATCGATGACCCGTTTTCCGGCCGGCGACGTACCCGATTCCAGACCAACCCCGCCCTATAAAAAATTTCAACCACGCGCAAAGCGCACCCGCTTGTCCCGCGCCCAGCATGCCCGCGTCTGCGCTTGGCGCTGGGGCGCTGGGGCCTGAGGGCCTAGGGGCCCTTGGGGGCCCTTGGGCTCTTGGGCGATTTGGGCGCGCGCTGCAGCGGCGGCAATGATTTCCATGCCGCGCTGCGCAACGGGGGCTGACGCGAGGGACAGCCCCTGCTGGCTGGCTATCTTACCCGCGGGGGGGCTGCCTTCGGCCTTGCCCCCCTGGCGCTCTTGCCTGCCCCCCGCGCGGGAGAGGCTACGCACACTCTGCGGCAGCGATGCCAGCAGTGGGAAAAATCGGCAGCCGGCGGACAGCCCCTCCTGGCTTGCTGTCCGTGCCCGCGGAGGGGCTAGCCTTCGGGCCCGGGGCAAGCGGCAGCGATGCCAGCAGTGGGAAAAATCGGCAGCAGGCGGACAGCCCCCGCTGGCATTTGCTGTCGTGCCCGGGGGGGCTGCCTTCGGGCCCGGGGCAGCGGCAGCGATGCCATCAGTGGGAAAAATCGGCAGCGCGGTACCAGCCCCCGCTGGCTTGCTGTCGTGCCCGCGGGGGGCTGCCTTCGGGCCCGGGGCAGCGGCAGCGATGCCAGCCAGTGGGAAAAATCGGCAGCGCGGACAGCCCCCCCTGGCTTTCTGTCGTGCCCGCGGGGGGGCTGCCTTCGGGCCCGGGGCAGCGGCAGCGATGGCCAGCAGTGGGAAAAATCGGCAGCGCGGACAGCCCCCGCTGGCTTGCTGTCCGTGCCCGCGGGGGGGCTGCCTTCGGGCCCGGGGCAGCGGCAGCGATGCCAGCAGTGGGAAAAATCGGCAGCGCGGAAAGCCCCCGCTGGCTTGCTGTCCGAGCCCG
>CM055356.1:734582-737082 GCA_029228515.1 Populus alba x Populus x berolinensis | reverse complement strand
TGGAGGCCCGTCGGGGAAAATCGGCAGCGCAGATTTGTTGACGAACACGGGCTGGACGCTGGGCTGTCTAGGCCAGGCAGGAAAATTCGTCAAGGGGACGCGCTGACGAAACAGGGGCTGTTCAGACACAGCAGGCAGTGTTGGAATCGGCAGCGCCGACGAAATCGGAGAAGTCGGCAGAATCGGCAGCCGGTGCTGGCGATGAGTCCGGACGATTTATAGTCCCAGGCTTGACGGAAACGACTGGGGGCCTAGACACACACTGGGGCAGTGGCAGCTATGCCAACAGTGGGAAAAATCGGCAGCGCAGATTTTTTGACGAACATGGGCTGGACGCTGGGCTGTCCAGGCCAGGCAGGAAAAATCGTCAAGGGGATGCGCTGACGAAGCAGGGGCTGTTCAGACACAGCGGGCAGTGTTGGAATCGGCAGCGCCGACGAAATTGGAGAAGTCGGCAGAATCGGCAGCCGGTGCTGGCGATGAGTCTGGACTGTTTATAGTCCTAGGCGTGACGAAAAAGACTGGGGGCCTAGGCAGCGGCAGCGATGCCAACAGTGGGAAAAATCGGCAGCGCGGAGATCCGCAGCTGGAGGCCCGTCGGGGAAAATCGGCAGCGCAGATTTGTTGACGAACACGGGCTGGACGCTGGGCTGTCGAGGCCAGGCAGGAAAATTCGTCAAGGGGACGCGCTGACGAAACAGGGGCTGTTCAGACACAGCAGGCAGTGTTGGAATCGGCAGCGCGGACGAACGAGGGGCTGTTCAGACAAATCGGCAACGTCGGAAAAATCGGCAGCGCGGATTTGTGCAGCTGGAGGCCCTATCAGCTGGCTGCCCGCAACGAGTCATTCAATTCTCTGCCCTATCAACATAACTCCCGATGTGTTGTTCGCTATCTTGGAAGAAGAGATCTCTTCCTCCCCGCGTCGGCCGGGTGCGATTACCCGGCGGCGTCGTTCAAATCACTGCCCTATCGGCCACAACTGCTGATGGGGGGGATTAGAGGCCGGCCATGGTGGTGAGGGGAGGCCAAGACCGTGAAAGCAAGAGTTTTCCCGGGGCTCCTCCGGTGGCCGCGGCATGCGCGCTGCCGGTTTTCCCGCATCCCGCCAAGAAAACGTCATGCTTTCCACGTGAAATCAATCCAGTAAAATCAGCCATATTTTTGTGAGGCTGCCAGCCGAATTTGGGGTCATTCCGGGCCGGTTCCTATTTTTGCGTATTTCCTTGATTTTTAATGGTAGGAAAATAAAAAAAAATACTTCCCGACCTCGAAAAAATCTGGGAAAATTTATAAAGGTGGATTGGATTTTTGCCAACCTATGTGCAAAATTTCAGCTCAAAATACCAAGAAATGAATTTTTTAGAGGGGGGGTGACAGCTGGGACCTAGTAGTGTCTGCCCCTGCCAGAGCTGCAATAACACTTATAGCTCTTTAGGGGGGTGCCCCCCGACTGGCCATGGGGCGCGCTGGCTGGCGCCCATAGGCCTGCCGCGGGGGATTTGCGAGCTGCTGCTACACACGTGGGGGGCCTCACGGCCCGAAGTAACGCCGCCATCGATGACCCGTTTTCCGGCCGGCGACGACCCGATTCCGACCACCGCCCTATAAAAATCACACGCGCGCGCCCGCCCGCGCCCGCGCCCGCGTCTGCGCTTGGCGCTGGGGCGCTGGGGCCTGAGGGCCTGGGGCCCTTGGGGGCCCTTGGGCTCTTGGGCGATTGGGCGCGCGCGCGCGCGCGGCAATGATTTCCATGCCGCGCTGCGCAACGGGGGCTGACGCGGGGACAGCCCCTGCTGGCTGGCTATCTTACCCGCGGGGGGGCTGCCTTCGGGCCTTGCCCCCCTGCGCTCTTGCCTGCCCCCCGCGCGGGAGAGGCTACGCACACTCTGCGGCAGCGATGCCAGCAGTGGGAAAAATCGGCAGCGCGGACAGCCCCCTCTGGCTTGCTGTCGTGCCCGCGGGGGGGCTGCCTTCGGGCCCGGGGCAGCGGCAGCGATGCCAGCAGTGGGAAAAATCGGCAGCGCGGACAGCCCCCGCTGGCTTGCTGTCGTGCCCGCGGGGGGGCTGCCTTCGGGCCCGGGGCAGCGGCAGCGATGCCAGCAGTGGGAAAAATCGGCAGCGCGGACAGCCCCCGCTGGCTTGCTGTCGTGCCCGCGGGGGGGCTGCCTTCGGGCCCGGGGCAGCGGCAGCGATGCCAGCAGTGGGAAAAATCGGCAGCGCGGACAGCCCCCGCTGGCTTGCTGTCGTGCCCGCGGGGGGGCTGCCTTCGGGCCCGGGGCAGCGGCAGCGATGCCAGCAGTGGGAAAAATCGGCAGCGCGGACAGCCCCCGCTGGCTTGCTGTCGTGCCCGCGGGGGGGCTGCCTTCGGGCCCGGGGCAGCGGCAGCGATGCCAGCAGTGGGAAAAATCGGCAGCGCGGACAGCCCCCGCTGGCTTGCTGTCGTGCCCGCGGGGGGGCTGCCTTCGGGCCCGGGGCAGCGGCAGCGATGCCAGCAGTG
>CM055356.1:722082-724582 GCA_029228515.1 Populus alba x Populus x berolinensis | reverse complement strand
GACACACACTGGGGCAGTGGCAGCTATGCCAACAGTGGGAAAAATCGGCAGCGCAGATTTTTTGACGAACATGGGCTGGACGCTGGGCTGTCCAGGCCAGGCAGGAAAAATCGTCAAGGGGATGCGCTGACGAAGCAGGGGCTGTTCAGACACAGCGGGCAGTGTTGGAATCGGCAGCGCCGACGAAATTGGAGAAGTCGGCAGAATCGGCAGCCGGTGCTGGCGATGAGTCTGGACTGTTTATAGTCCTAGGCGTGACGAAAAAGACTGGGGGCCTAGGCAGCGGCAGCGATGCCAACAGTGGGAAAAATCGGCAGCGCGGAGATCCGCAGCTGGAGGCCCGTCGGGGAAAATCGGCAGCGCAGATTTGTTGACGAACACGGGCTGGACGCTGGGCTGTCGAGGCCAGGCAGGAAAATTCGTCAAGGGGACGCGCTGACGAAACAGGGGCTGTTCAGACACAGCAGGCAGTGTTGGAATCGGCAGCGCGGACGAACGAGGGGCTGTTCAGACAAATCGGCAACGTCGGAAAAATCGGCAGCGCGGATTTGTGCAGCTGGAGGCCCTATCAGCTGGCTGCCCGCAACGAGTCATTCAATTCTCTGCCCTATCAACATAACTCCCGATGTGTTGTTCGCTATCTTGGAAGAAGAGATCTCTTCCTCCCCGCGTCGGCCGGGTGCGATTACCCGGCGGCGTCGTTCAAATCACTGCCCTATCGGCCACAACTGCTGATGGGGGGGATTAGAGGCCGGCCATGGTGGTGAGGGGAGGCCAAGACCGTGAAAGCAAGAGTTTTCCCGGGGCTCCTCCGGTGGCCGCGGCATGCGCGCTGCCGGTTTTCCCGCATCCCGCCAAGAAAACGTCATGCTTTCCACGTGAAATCAATCCAGTAAAATCAGCCATATTTTTGTGAGGCTGCCAGCCGAATTTGGGGTCATTCCGGGCCGGTTCCTATTTTTGCGTATTTCCTTGATTTTTAATGGTAGGAAAATAAAAAAAAATACTTCCCGACCTCGAAAAAATCTGGGAAAATTTATAAAGGTGGATTGGATTTTTGCCAACCTATGTGCAAAATTTCAGCTCAAAATACCAAGAAATGAATTTTTTAGAGGGGGGGTGACAGCTGGGACCTAGTAGTGTCTGCCCCTGCCAGAGCTGCAATAACACTTATAGCTCTTTAGGGGGGTGCCCCCCGACTGGCCATGGGGCGCGCTGGCTGGCGCCCATAGGCCTGCCGCGGGGGATTTGCGAGCTGCTGCTACACACGTGGGGGGCCTCACGGCCCGAAGTAACGCCGCCATCGATGACCCGTTTTCCGGCCGGCGACGACCCGATTCCGACCACCGCCCTATAAAAATCACACGCGCGCGCCCGCCCGCGCCCGCGCCCGCGTCTGCGCTTGGCGCTGGGGCGCTGGGGCCTGAGGGCCTGGGGCCCTTGGGGGCCCTTGGGCTCTTGGGCGATTGGGCGCGCGCGCGCGCGGCAATGATTTCCATGCCGCGCTGCGCAACGGGGGCTGACGCGGGGACAGCCCCTGCTGGCTGGCTATCTTACCCGCGGGGGGGCTGCCTTCGGGCCTTGCCCCCCTGCGCTCTTGCCTGCCCCCCGCGCGGGAGAGGCTACGCACACTCTGCGGCAGCGATGCCAGCAGTGGGAAAAATCGGCAGCGCGGACAGCCCCCTCTGGCTTGCTGTCGTGCCCGCGGGGGGGCTGCCTTCGGGCCCGGGGCAGCGGCAGCGATGCCAGCAGTGGGAAAAATCGGCAGCGCGGACAGCCCCCGCTGGCTTGCTGTCGTGCCCGCGGGGGGGCTGCCTTCGGGCCCGGGGCAGCGGCAGCGATGCCAGCAGTGGGAAAAATCGGCAGCGCGGACAGCCCCCGCTGGCTTGCTGTCGTGCCCGCGGGGGGGCTGCCTTCGGGCCCGGGGCAGCGGCAGCGATGCCAGCAGTGGGAAAAATCGGCAGCGCGGACAGCCCCCGCTGGCTTGCTGTCGTGCCCGCGGGGGGGCTGCCTTCGGGCCCGGGGCAGCGGCAGCGATGCCAGCAGTGGGAAAAATCGGCAGCGCGGACAGCCCCCGCTGGCTTGCTGTCGTGCCCGCGGGGGGGCTGCCTTCGGGCCCGGGGCAGCGGCAGCGATGCCAGCAGTGGGAAAAATCGGCAGCGCGGACAGCCCCCGCTGGCTTGCTGTCGTGCCCGCGGGGGGGCTGCCTTCGGGCCCGGGGCAGCGGCAGCGATGCCAGCAGTGGGAAAAATCGGCAGCGCGGACAGCCCCCGCTGGCTTGCTGTCGTGCCCGCGGGGGGGCTGCCTTCGGGCCCGGGGCAGCGGCAGCGATGCCAGCAGTGGGAAAAATCGGCAGCGCGGACAGCCCCCGCTGGCTTGCTGTCGTGCCCGCGGGGGGGCTGCCTTCGGGCCCGGGGCAGCGGCAGCGATGCCAGCAGTGGGAAAAATCGGCAGCGCGGACAGCCCCCGCTGGCTTGCTGTCTTGCCCGCGGGGGGGCTG
>CM055356.1:707082-712082 GCA_029228515.1 Populus alba x Populus x berolinensis | reverse complement strand
GGAAAAATCGTCAAGGGGATGCGCTGACGAAGCAGGGGCTGTTCAGACACAGCGGGCAGTGTTGGAATCGGCAGCGCCGACGAAATTGGAGAAGTCGGCAGAATCGGCAGCCGGTGCTGGCGATGAGTCTGGACTGTTTATAGTCCTAGGCGTGACGAAAAAGACTGGGGGCCTAGGCAGCGGCAGCGATGCCAACAGTGGGAAAAATCGGCAGCGCGGAGATCCGCAGCTGGAGGCCCGTCGGGGAAAATCGGCAGCGCAGATTTGTTGACGAACACGGGCTGGACGCTGGGCTGTCGAGGCCAGGCAGGAAAATTCGTCAAGGGGACGCGCTGACGAAACAGGGGCTGTTCAGACACAGCAGGCAGTGTTGGAATCGGCAGCGCGGACGAACGAGGGGCTGTTCAGACAAATCGGCAACGTCGGAAAAATCGGCAGCGCGGATTTGTGCAGCTGGAGGCCCTATCAGCTGGCTGCCCGCAACGAGTCATTCAATTCTCTGCCCTATCAACATAACTCCCGATGTGTTGTTCGCTATCTTGGAAGAAGAGATCTCTTCCTCCCCGCGTCGGCCGGGTGCGATTACCCGGCGGCGTCGTTCAAATCACTGCCCTATCGGCCACAACTGCTGATGGGGGGGATTAGAGGCCGGCCATGGTGGTGAGGGGAGGCCAAGACCGTGAAAGCAAGAGTTTTCCCGGGGCTCCTCCGGTGGCCGCGGCATGCGCGCTGCCGGTTTTCCCGCATCCCGCCAAGAAAACGTCATGCTTTCCACGTGAAATCAATCCAGTAAAATCAGCCATATTTTTGTGAGGCTGCCAGCCGAATTTGGGGTCATTCCGGGCCGGTTCCTATTTTTGCGTATTTCCTTGATTTTTAATGGTAGGAAAATAAAAAAAAATACTTCCCGACCTCGAAAAAATCTGGGAAAATTTATAAAGGTGGATTGGATTTTTGCCAACCTATGTGCAAAATTTCAGCTCAAAATACCAAGAAATGAATTTTTTAGAGGGGGGGTGACAGCTGGGACCTAGTAGTGTCTGCCCCTGCCAGAGCTGCAATAACACTTATAGCTCTTTAGGGGGGTGCCCCCCGACTGGCCATGGGGCGCGCTGGCTGGCGCCCATAGGCCTGCCGCGGGGGATTTGCGAGCTGCTGCTACACACGTGGGGGGCCTCACGGCCCGAAGTAACGCCGCCATCGATGACCCGTTTTCCGGCCGGCGACGACCCGATTCCGACCACCGCCCTATAAAAATCACACGCGCGCGCCCGCCCGCGCCCGCGCCCGCGTCTGCGCTTGGCGCTGGGGCGCTGGGGCCTGAGGGCCTGGGGGCCCTTGGGCTCTTGGGCGATTGGGCGCGCGCGCGCGCGGCAATGATTTCCATGCCGCGCTGCGCAACGGGGGCTGACGCGGGGACAGCCCCTGCTGGCTGGCTATCTTACGCGGGGGGGCTGCCTTCGGGCCTTGCCCCCCTGCGCTCTTGCCTGCCCCCGCGCGGGAGAGGCTACGCACACTCTGCGGCAGCGATGCCAGCAGTGGGAAAAATCGGCAGCGCGGACAGCCCCCTCTGGCTTGCTGTCGTGCCCGCGGGGGGCTGCCTTCGGGCCCGGGGCAGCGGCAGCGATGCCAGCAGTGGGAAAAATCGGCAGCGCGGACAGCCCCCGCTGGCTTGCTGTCGTGCCCGCGGGGGGGCTGCCTTCGGCCCGGGGCAGCGGCAGCGATGCCAGCAGTGGGAAAAATCGGCAGCGCGGACAGCCCCCGCTGGCTTGCTGTCGTGCCCGCGGGGGGGCTGCCTTCGGGCCCGGGGCAGCGGCAGCGATGCCAGCAGTGGGAAAAATCGGCAGCGCGGACAGCCCCCGCTGGCTTGCTGTCGTGCCCGCGGGGGGGCTGCCTTCGGGCCCGGGGCAGCGGCAGCGATGCCAGCAGTGGGAAAAATCGGCAGCGCGGACAGCCCCCGCTGGCTTGCTGTCGTGCCCGCGGGGGGGCTGCCTTCGGGCCCGGGGCAGCGGCAGCGATGCCAGCAGTGGGAAAAATCGGCAGCGCGGACAGCCCCCGCTGGCTTGCTGTCGTGCGCGGGGGGGCTGCCTTCGGGCCCGGGGCAGCGGCAGCGATGCCAGCAGTGGGAAAAATCGGCAGCGCGGACAGCCCCGCTGGCTTGCTGTCGTGCCCGCGGGGGGGCTGCCTTCGGGCCCGGGGCAGCGGCAGCGATGCCAGCAGTGGGAAAAATCGGCAGCGCGGACAGCCCCCGCTGGCTTGCTGTCGTGCCCGCGGGGGGGCTGCCTTCGGGCCCGGGGCAGCGGCAGCGATGCCAGCAGTGGGAAAAATCGGCAGCGCGGACAGCCCCCGCTGGCTTGCTGTCGTGCCCGCGGGGGGGCTGCCTTCGGGCCCGGGGCAGCGGCAGCGATGCCAGCAGTGGGAAAAATCGGCAGCGCGGACAGCCCCCGCTGGCTTGCTGTCGTGCCCGCGGGGGGGCTGCCTTCGGGCCCGGGGCAGCGGCAGCGATGCCAGCAGTGGGAAAAATCGGCAGCGCGGACAGCCCCCGCTGGCTTGCTGTCGTGCCCGCGGGGGGGCTGCCTTCGGGCCCGGGGCAGCGGCAGCGATGCCAGCAGTGGGAAAAATCGGCAGCGCGGACAGCCCCCGCTGGCTTGCTGTCGTGCCCGCGGGGGGGCTGCCTTCGGGCCCGGGGCAGCGGCAGCGATGCCAGCAGTGGGAAAAATCGGCAGCGCGGACAGCCCCCGCTGGCTTGCTGTCGTGCCCGCGGGGGGGCTGCCTTCGGGCCCGGGGCAGCGGCAGCGATGCCAGCAGTGGGAAAAATCGGCAGCGCGGACAGCCCCCGCTGGCTTGCTGTCGTGCCCGCGGGGGGGCTGCCTTCGGGCCCGGGGCAGCGGCAGCGATGCCAGCAGTGGGAAAAATCGGCAGCGCGGACAGCCCCCGCTGGCTTGCTGTCTTGCCCGCGGGGGGGCTGCCTTCGGGCCCGGGGCCCCTGCGCTCTTGCCTGCCCCCCGCGCGGGAGAGGCTAGGCGCTGCTGGGGCCAGCCCGACGTCGCTGGCCGCGCATGCGCGCTGCCGGTTTTCTCGCATCCCGCCAAGAAAACGTCGTGCTTTCCACATGAAACCAATCCAGTAAAATCAGCCATATTTTTGTGAGGCTGCCAGCCGAATTTGGGGTCATTCCGGGCCGGTTCCTATTTTTGCGTATTTCCTTGATTTTTAATGGTAGGAAAATAAAAAAAAATACTTCCCGACCTCGAAAAAATCTGGGAAAATTTATAAAGTTGGATTGGATTTTTTCCAACATATGTGCAAAATTTCAGCTCAAAATACCAAGAAATGAATTTTTTAGAGGGGGGGTGACAGCTGGGACCTAGTAGTGTCTACCCCTGCCAGAGCTGCAATAACACTTATAGCTCTTTAGGGGGGTGCCCCCTGGCTGGCCATGGGGCGCGCTGGCTGGCGCCCATAGGCCTGCCGCGGGGGATTTGTGGGCTGCTGCTATGCTCGGACTAACGTGGGGGGCCTCATGGCCCGAAGTAACGCCGCCATCGATGACCCGTTTTCCGGCCGGCGACGACCCGATTCCGGCCACCGTCCCTGTGACCCGCTCCAAGCCGTTGGGCGCGTTGGGGCTGCTTATCCGCGGCTGCGGGCGCGCACGCACTCTGATTTGCCAGCGCTCGTGCCAACCAATAGGCAGCCCCAACGCGCCCAACGGCTTGGCGCGACGTCACGATTCCGGCCACCGTCCCTGTGACCCGCTCCAAGCCGTTGGGCGCGTTGGGGCTGCTTATCCGCGGCTGCGGGCGCGCACGCACTCTGATTTGCCAGCGCTCGTGCCAACCAATAGGCAGCCCCAACGCGCCCAACGGCTTGGCGCGACGTCACGATTCCGGCCACCGTCCCTGTGACCCGCTCCAAGCCGTTGGGCGCGTTGGGGCTGCTTATCCGCGGCTGCGGGCGCGCACGCACTCTGATTTGCCAGCGCTCGTGCCAACCAATAGGCAGCCCCAACGCGCCCAACGGCTTGGCGCGACGTCACGATTCCGGCCACCGTCCCTGTGACCCGCTCCAAGCCGTTGGGCGCGTTGGGGCTGCTTATCCGCGGCTGCGGGCGCGCACGCACTCTGATTTGCCAGCGCTCGTGCCAACCAATAGGCAGCCCCAACGCGCCCAACGGCTTGGCGCGACGTCACGATTCCGGCCACCGTCCCTGTGACCCGCTCCAAGCCGTTGGGCGCGTTGGGGCTGCTTATCCGCGGCTGCGGGCGCGCACGCACTCTGATTTGCCAGCGCTCGTGCCAACCAATAGGCAGCCCCAACGCGCCCAACGGCTTGGCGCGACGTCACGATTCCGGCCACCGTCCCGGGACCCGCTCCAAGCCGTTGGGCGCGTTGGGGCTGCTTATCCGCGGCGTGGGCGTGGGGCCTTAACAAGCCGCGCTCGTTCCAAGGTGCTGGCAGCTGACGCGCGCCTCTCAGCTTGCCGCGACGTCCCGGTGGCGGTGGCCGGAATCCCTGCCCGTCACCCGCTCCAAGCCGTTGGGCGCGTTGGGGCTGCTTATCCGCGGTCTCGGGCGTGGGGCCTTAACAGGATTCCCCTCGTGCCAAGGTGCTGGCAGCCCCAACGCGCCCAACGGCTTGGCGCTACGTAACGGCGACGTCCTGATTCCGGCCACCGCTGCCGTGACCCGCTCCAAGCCGTTGGGCGCGTTGGGGCTGCTTATCCGCGGTCTCGGGTGTGGGGCCTTAACAGGATTCCCCTCGTGCCAAGGTGCTGGCAGCCCCAACGCGCCCAACGGCTTGGCGCGACGTCACGGCAGCGGTGGCCTCTGCCTGTGCTCGCAAGCTGGAGGCCTGGCCGACGTGTCTGGTGCGGACCGCTGAGCTTGGGGATTGCGAGGAGAGCTGTACCGCGTGGGCGTGCCGCATTCAGTTGCTGCGCTCGTGCCAAGGTGCTGGCTCTCCTCGCCATCCCCAAGCTCCTGCGCGATGTGCCCGCT
>CM055356.1:634718-699482 GCA_029228515.1 Populus alba x Populus x berolinensis | reverse complement strand
AAGTAGCAGAAGCAGACATGCTCAAGAGGGATCACCTGAAATTCGAAGGCAACTGAAATTCGGCAACAGATGCATCGAAGTCGGAATGCCGCGAAACTCACCGAGTCAAATCGTTTAGCCATTTGCGGTTGAAATTTTTGTGTAGAACAAGTAGCAGAAGCATACATGCTCAAGAGGGATCACCCGAAATTCAAAGGCAACTGAATTTCGGCAACAGGGCATCGAAGTCGGAATGCCTTGAAACTCTCCGAGTCAAAGCGTTTCGCCGTTTGTGGTAGAAAGTCTGATGTAGAACAAGTAGCAGAAGCATACATGCTCAAGAGGGATCACCAAAAATTCAAAGGCAACTGAATTTCGGCATCAGGGGCATAGAAGTCAGAACGCCGCGAAACTCACCGAGTCAAAGTGTTTCACCGTTTGCGGTAGAAATTCTTGTGCAGAAGAAGTAGCAGAAGCAGACATGGTCAAGAGGGATCACCCGAAATTCAAAGGCAACTGAATTTCAGCAACAGGGGCATCGAAGTCGGAATGCCGCGACACTCACCGAGTCAAAGCGTTTCGCCGTTTGCGGAAGAAAGTCTGATGTAGAACAAGTAGCAGAAGCATACATGCTCAAGAGGGATCACCCGAAATTCAAAGGCAACTGAATTTCGGAAACCGGGCATCGAAGTCGGAATGCCGCGACACTCACCGAGTCACAGCGTTTCGCCGTTTGCGGAAGAAAGTCTGATGTAGAACAAGTAGCAGAAGCAGATATGCTCAAGAGGGATCACCCTAAATTAAAAGGCAATTGAATTTCGGCAACCAGGTCATGGATGTCGGAATGCCGCGACACTCACCGAGTCAAAGCGTTTCGCCGTTTGCGGAAAATTCTGCTCTAGAACAAGTAGCAGAAGCAAACATGCTCAAGAGGGATCACCCGAAATTCAAAGGCAACTGAATTTCGGCAACTAGGGCATCGAAGTCGGAATGCCGCGAAACTCACCGAGTCAAAGCCTTTCGCCTTTTGCGGAAGAAAGTCTGATGTAGAACAAGTAGCAGAAGCATACATGCTCAAGAGGGATCACCCGAAATTCAAAGGCAACTGAATTTCGGCAACCGGGCATCGAAGTCGGAATGCCGCGAAACTCACCGAGTCAAAGCGTTTCGCCGTTTGCGGAAGAAAGTCTGATGTAGAACAAGTAGCAGAAGCATACATGCTCAAGAGGGATCACCCGAAATTCAAAGGCAACTGAATTTCGGCAACCGGGCATCGAAGTCGGAATGCCGCGAAACTCACCGAGTCAAAGCGTTTCGCCGTTTGCGGAAGAAAGTCTGATGTAGAACAAGTAGCAGAAGCATACATGCTCAAGAGGGATCACCCGAAATTCAAAGGCAACTGAATTTCGGCAACCGGGGCATCGAAGTCGGAATGCCGCGAAACTCACCGAGTCAAAGCGTTTCGCCGTTTGCGGAAGAAAGTCTTGTAGAAACAAGTAGCAGAAGCATACATGCTCAAGAGGGATCACCCGAAATTCAAAGGCAACTGAATTTCGGCAACCGGGCATCGAAGTCGGAATGCCGCGAAACTCACCGAGTCAAAGCGTTTCGCCGTTTGCGGAAGAAAGTCTGATGTAGAACAAGTAGCAGAAGCATACATGCTCAAGAGGGATCACCCGAAATTCAAAGGCAACTGAATTTCGGCAACCGGGCATCGAAGTCGGAATGCCGCGAAACTCACCGAGTCAAAGCGTTTCGCCGTTTGCGGAAGAAATTCTGATGTAGAACAAGTAGCAGAAGCATACATGCTCAAGAGGGATCACCCGAAATTCAAAGGCAACTGAATTTCGGCAACCGGGGCATCGAAGTCGGAATGCCGCGAAACTCACCGAGTCAAAGCGTTTCGCCGTTTGCGGAAGAAAGTCTGATGTAGAACAAGTAGCAGAAGCATACATGCTCAAGAGGGATCACCCGAAATTCAAAGGCAACTGAATTTCGGCAACCGGGGCATCGAAGTCGGAATGCCGCGAAACTCACCGAGTCAAAGCGTTTCGCCGTATGGCGGAGAAAGTCTGTTGTTAGAACAAGTAGCAGATCAACACATGCTCAAGAGGGATCACCGAAAATGCAAAGGCAACTGAATTTCGTAAACCTGGGGATCGAAGTCGAAAAATGCCTTGTGTTGAAAAACTCACCGAAGTCAAAGCGTTTCGTCGTTTGCGGTAAAGAAAGTCTGGATGTGAAACAAGTAGCACAAAGCATACATGCTCAAGAGGGATCACCCGAAATTCAAAGGCAACTGAATTTGGGCAACCGGGGAATTCAAAGTCGGAATGCCTGCGAAACTCACGGAGTCAAAGAGTTTCGAGTTTGGCTTAGAAAGTCTGATGGTAGAACAAGTTGTAGAAGCATACTTGATGCTCAAGAGGGATCACCCCGGAAATTCAAACGGCAACTGAATTTCGACATAACCGGGCATCGAAGTCGGAATGCCGCGAACTTCACCGAGTACAAAGAAGTTTAGCTGTTTGCGGAAGAAAGTCTGTTGTAGAACAAGTAGCAGAAGCATGCATGCTCAAGAGTGATAACCCGGAAATATCAAGTGCAACTTAATTTCGGTAAACGGGGAATCGAAGTCGGATATGCCAGGCGAAACTCACCGAGTCAAAGAAGAGTTTCGCCGTTTACGGAAGAAAGTATGATGTAGAACAAGTAGCAGAAGCATACATGCTCAAAAGGGATTACCCGAAATTCAAAAGGCAACCTGAATTCCGTATTACAACCGGTGAAATCGATTATCGGAATTGCCGTGAAACTCACCGAGTCAAAGCGTTTCGCCGTTTGCAGTAGAAAATCTGGTGTAGAACAAGTAGTAGAAGCAGACATGCTCAAGAGGGATCACCCGAAATTCAATGGCAACTGAATTTCGGCAACAGGGGCATCGAAGTCGGAATCCCGCGAAACTCACCGAGTCAAAGGGTTTTGCCGTTTGCGGAGAAAGTCTGATGTAGAACAAGTAGCAGAAGCATACATGCTCAAGAGGGATCACCCGAAATTCAAAGGCAACTGAATTTCGGCAACCGGGGATCGAAGTCGGAATGCCGCGAAACTCACCGAGTCAAAGCGTTTCGCCGTTTGGGAAGAAAGTCTGATGTAGAACAAGTAGCAGAAGCATACAAAGAGGGATCACCCAAAAAAGGCAACTGAATTTCGGCAAAAGGGCATCGAAAGCGAAAAAAAAAAAAAAAAAAAAAATAGCAGAAGCATACATTCTCAAGTGAGAAGGAGCGAGCCACCCGAAATTCAAAGGCAACTGAATTTCGGCAACCGGGCATCGAAGTCGGAATGCCGCGAAACTCACCGAGTCAAAGCGTTTCGCCGTTTGCGGAAGAAAGTCTGATGTAGAACAAGTAGCAGAAGCATACATGCTCAAGAGGGATCACCCGAAATTCAAAGGCAACTGAATTTCGGCAACCGGGCATCGAAGTCGGAATGCCGCGAAACTCACCGAGTCAAAGCGTTTCGCCGTTTGCGGAAGAAAGTCTGATGTAGAACAAGTAGCAGAAGCATACATGCTCAAGAGGGATCACCCGAAATTCAAAGGCAACTGAATTTCGGCAACCGGGCATCGAAGTCGGAATGCCGCGAAACTCACCGAGTCAAAGCGTTTCCCGTTTTGCGGAAGAAAGTCTGATGTAGAACAAGTAGCAGAAGCATACATGCTCAAGAGGGATCACCCGAAATTCAAAGGCAACTGAATTTCGGCAACCGGGCATCGAAGTCGGAATGCCGCGAAACTCACCGAGTCAAAGCGTTTCGCCGTTTGCGGAAGAAATTCTGATGTAGAACAAGTAGCAGAAGCATACATGCTCAAGAGGGATCACCCGAAATTCAAAGGCAACTGAATTTCGGCAACCGGGCATCGAAGTCGGAATGCCGCGAAACTCACCGAGTCAAAGCGTTTCGCCGTTTGCGGAAGAAAGTCTGATGTAGAACAAGTAGCAGAAGCATACATGCTCAAGAGGGATCACCCGAAATTCAAAGGCAACTGAATTTCGGCAACCGGGCATCGAAGTCGGAATGCCGCGAAACTCACCGAGTCAAAGCGTTTCGCCGTTTGCGGAAGAAAGTCTGATGTAGAACAAGTAGCAGAAGCATACATGCTCAAGAGGGATCACCCGAAATTCAAAGGCAACTGAATTTCGGCAACCGGGCATCGAAGTCGGAATGCCGCGAAACTCACCGAGTCAAAGCGTTTCGCCGTTTGCGGAAGTGTGTAGAAGTGTAGAACAAGTAGCAGAAGCATACATGCTCAAGAGGGATCACCCGAAATTCAAAGGCAACTGAATTTCGGCAACCGGGCATCGAAGTCGGAATGCCGCGAAACTCACCGAGTCAAAGCGTTTCGCCGTTTGCGGAAGAAAGTCTGATGTAGAACAAGTAGCAGAAGCATACATGCTCAAGAGGGATCACCCGAAATTCAAAGGCAACTGAATTTCGGCAACCGGGGCATCGAAGTCGGAATGCCGCGAAACTCACCGAGTCAAAGCGTTTCGCCGTTTGCGTTCTGTAGAACAAGTAGCAGAAGCATCCTGAAAATTCAAAGGCAACTGAATTTCGGCAACCGGGCATCGAAGTCGGAATGCCGCGAAACTCACCGAGTCAAAGCGTTTCGCCGTTTGCGGAAGAAAGTCTGATGTAGAACAAGTAGCAGAAGCATACATGCTCAAGAGGGATCACCCGAAATTCAAAGGCAACTGAATTTCGGCAACCGGGGCATCGAAGTCGGAATGCCGCGAAACTCACCGAGTCAAAGCGTTTCGCCGTTTGCGGAAGAAAGTCTGATGTAGAACAAGTAGCAGAAGCATACATGCTCAAGAGGGATCACCCGAAATTCAAAGGCAACTGAATTTCGGCAACCGGGGCATCGAAGTCGGAATGCCGCGAAACTCACCGAGTCAAAGCGTTTCGCCGTTTGCGGAAGAAAGTCTGATGTAGAACAAGTAGCAGAAGCATACATGCTCAAGAGGGATCACCCGAAATTCAAAGGCAACTGAATTTCGGCAACCGGGGCATCGAAGTCGGAATGCCGCGAAACTCACCGAGTCAAAGCGTTTCGCCGTTTGCGGAAGAAAGTCTGATGTAGAACAAGTAGCAGAAGCATACATGCTCAAGAGGGATCACCCGAAATTCAAAGGCAACTGAATTTCGGCAACCGGGGCATCGAAGTCGGAATGCCGCGAAACTCACCGAGTCAAAGCGTTTCGCCGTTTGCGGAAGAAGTCTGATGTAGAACAAGTAGCAGAAGCATACATGCTCAAGAGGGATCACCCGAAATTCAAAGGCAACTGAATTTCGGCAACCGGGGCATCGAAGTCGGAATGCCGCGAAACTCACCGAGTCAAAGCGTTTCGCCGTTTGCGGAAGAAAGTCTGATGTAGAACAAGTAGCAGAAGCATACATGCTCAAGAGGGATCACCCGAAATTCAAAGGCAACTGAATTTCGGCAACCGGGCATCGAAGTCGGAATGCCGCGAAACTCACCGAGTCAAAGCGTTTCGCCGTTTGCGGAAGAAAGTCTGATGTAGAACAAGTAGCAGAAGCATACATGCTCAAGAGGGATCACCCGAAATTCAAAGGCAACTGAATTTCGGCAACCGGGGCATCGAAGTCGGAATGCCGCGAAACTCACCGAGTCAAAGCGTTTCGCCGTTTGCGGAAGAAGTCTGATGTAGAACAAGTAGCAGAAGCATACATGCTCAAGAGGGATCACCCGAAATTCAAAGGCAACTGAATTTCGGCAACCGGGGCATCGAAGTCGGAATGCCGCGAAACTCACCGAGTCAAAGCGTTTCGCCGTTTGCGGAAGAAAGTCTGATGTAGAACAAGTAGCAGAAGCATACATGCTCAAGAGGGATCACCCGAAATTCAAAGGCAACTGAATTTCGGCAACCGGGGCATCGAAGTCGGAATGCCGCGAAACTCACCGAGTCAAAGCGTTTCGCCGTTTGCGGAAGAAAGTCTGATGTAGAACAAGTAGCAGAAGCATACATGCTCAAGAGGGATCACCCGAAATTCAAAGGCAACTGAATTTCGGCAACCGGGGCATCGAAGTCGGAATGCCGCGAAACTCACCGAGTCAAAGCGTTTCGCCGTTTGCGGAAGAAAGTCTGATGTAGAACAAGTAGCAGAAGCATACATGCTCAAGAGGGATCACCCGAAATTCAAAGGCAACTGAATTTCGGCAACCGGGCATCGAAGTCGGAATGCCGCGAAACTCACCGAGTCAAAGCGTTTCGCCGTTTGCGGAAGAAAGTCTGATGTAGAACAAGTAGCAGAAGCATACATGCTCAAGAGGGATCACCCGAAATTCAAAGGCAACTGAATTTCGGCAACCGGGGCATCGAAGTCGGAATGCCGCGAAACTCACCGAGTCAAAGCGTTTCGCCGTTTGCGGAAGAAAGTCTGATGTAGAACAAGTAGCAGAAGCATACATGCTCAAGAGGGATCACCCGAAATTCAAAGGCAACTGAATTTCGGCAACCGGGGCATCGAAGTCGGAATGCCGCGAAACTCACCGAGTCAAAGCGTTTCGCCGTTTGCGGAAGAAAGTCTGATGTAGAACAAGTAGCAGAAGCATACATGCTCAAGAGGGATCACCCGAAATTCAAAGGCAACTGAATTTCGGCAACCGGGGCATCGAAGTCGGAATGCCGCGAAACTCACCGAGTCAAAGCGTTTCGCCGTTTGCGGAAGAAAGTCTGATGTAGAACAAGTAGCAGAAGCATACATGCTCAAGAGGGATCACCCGAAATTCAAAGGCAACTGAATTTCGGCAACCGGGGCATCGAAGTCGGAATGCCGCGAAACTCACCGAGTCAAAGCGTTTCGCCGTTTGCGGAAGAAAGTCTGATGTAGAACAAGTAGCAGAAGCATACATGCTCAAGAGGGATCACCCGAAATTCAAAGGCAACTGAATTTCGGCAACCGGGGCATCGAAGTCGGAATGCCGCGAAACTCACCGAGTCAAAGCGTTTCGCCGTTTGCGGAAGAAAGTCTGATGTAGAACAAGTAGCAGAAGCATACATGCTCAAGAGGGATCACCCGAAATTCAAAGGCAACTGAATTTCGGCAACCGGGGCATCGAAGTCGGAATGCCGCGAAACTCACCGAGTCAAAGCGTTTCGCCGTTTGCGGAAGAAAGTCTGATGTAGAACAAGTAGCAGAAGCATACATGCTCAAGAGGGATCACCCGAAATTCAAAGGCAACTGAATTTCGGCAACCGGGGCATCGAAGTCGGAATGCCGCGAAACTCACCGAGTCAAAGCGTTTCGCCGTTTGCGGAAGAAAGTCTGATGTAGAACAAGTAGCAGAAGCATACATGCTCAAGAGGGATCACCCGAAATTCAAAGGCAACTGAATTTCGGCAACCGGGGCATCGAAGTCGGAATGCCGCGAAACTCACCGAGTCAAAGCGTTTCGCCGTTTGCGGAAGAAAGTCTGATGTAGAACAAGTAGCAGAAGCATACATGCTCAAGAGGGATCACCCGAAATTCAAAGGCAACTGAATTTCGGCAACCGGGCATCGAAGTCGGAATGCCGCGAAACTCACCGAGTCAAAGCGTTTCGCCGTTTGCGGAAGAAAGTCTGATGTAGAACAAGTAGCAGAAGCATACATGCTCAAGAGGGATCACCCGAAATTCAAAGGCAACTGAATTTCGGCAACCGGGGCATCGAAGTCGGAATGCCGCGAAACTCACCGAGTCAAAGCGTTTCGCCGTTTGCGGAAGAAAGTCTGATGTAGAACAAGTAGCAGAAGCATACATGCTCAAGAGGGATCACCCGAAATTCAAAGGCAACTGAATTTCGGCAACCGGGGCATCGAAGTCGGAATGCCGCGAAACTCACCGAGTCAAAGCGTTTCGCCGTTTGCGGAAGAAGTCTGATGTAGAACAAGTAGCAGAAGCATACATGCTCAAGAGGGATCACCCGAAATTCAAAGGCAACTGAATTTCGGCAACCGGGGCATCGAAGTCGGAATGCCGCGAAACTCACCGAGTCAAAGCGTTTCGCCGTTTGCGGAAGAAAGTCTGATGTAGAACAAGTAGCAGAAGCATACATGCTCAAGAGGGATCACCCGAAATTCAAAGGCAACTGAATTTCGGCAACCGGGGCATCGAAGTCGGAATGCCGCGAAACTCACCGAGTCAAAGCGTTTCGCCGTTTGCGGAAGAAAGTCTGATGTAGAACAAGTAGCAGAAGCATACATGCTCAAGAGGGATCACCCGAAATTCAAAGGCAACTGAATTTCGGCAACCGGGCATCGAAGTCGGAATGCCGCGAAACTCACCGAGTCAAAGCGTTTCGCCGTTTGCGGAAGAAAGTCTGATGTAGAACAAGTAGCAGAAGCATACATGCTCAAGAGGGATCACCCGAAATTCAAAGGCAACTGAATTTCGGCAACCGGGGCATCGAAGTCGGAATGCCGCGAAACTCACCGAGTCAAAGCGTTTCGCCGTTTGCGGAAGAAAGTCTGATGTAGAACAAGTAGCAGAAGCATACATGCTCAAGAGGGATCACCCGAAATTCAAAGGCAACTGAATTTCGGCAACCGGGGCATCGAAGTCGGAATGCCGCGAAACTCACCGAGTCAAAGCGTTTCGCCGTTTGCGGAAGAAAGTCTGATGTAGAACAAGTAGCAGAAGCATACATGCTCAAGAGGGATCACCCGAAATTCAAAGGCAACTGAATTTCGGCAACCGGGGCATCGAAGTCGGAATGCCGCGAAACTCACCGAGTCAAAGCGTTTCGCCGTTTGCGGAAGAAAGTCTGATGTAGAACAAGTAGCAGAAGCATACATGCTCAAGAGGGATCACCCGAAATTCAAAGGCAACTGAATTTCGGCAACCGGGGCATCGAAGTCGGAATGCCGCGAAACTCACCGAGTCAAAGCGTTTCGCCGTTTGCGGAAGAAAGTCTGATGTAGAACAAGTAGCAGAAGCATACATGCTCAAGAGGGATCACCCGAAATTCAAAGGCAACTGAATTTCGGCAACCGGGGCATCGAAGTCGGAATGCCGCGAAACTCACCGAGTCAAAGCGTTTCGCCGTTTGCGGAAGAAAGTCTGATGTAGAACAAGTAGCAGAAGCATACATGCTCAAGAGGGATCACCCGAAATTCAAAGGCAACTGAATTTCGGCAACCGGGGCATCGAAGTCGGAATGCCGCGAAACTCACCGAGTCAAAGCGTTTCGCCGTTTGCGGAAGAAGTCTGATGTAGAACAAGTAGCAGAAGCATACATGCTCAAGAGGGATCACCCGAAATTCAAAGGCAACTGAATTTCGGCAACCGGGGCATCGAAGTCGGAATGCCGCGAAACTCACCGAGTCAAAGCGTTTCGCCGTTTGCGGAAGAAAGTCTGATGTAGAACAAGTAGCAGAAGCATACATGCTCAAGAGGGATCACCCGAAATTCAAAGGCAACTGAATTTCGGCAACCGGGGCATCGAAGTCGGAATGCCGCGAAACTCACCGAGTCAAAGCGTTTCGCCGTTTGCGGAAGAAAGTCTGATGTAGAACAAGTAGCAGAAGCATACATGCTCAAGAGGGATCACCCGAAATTCAAAGGCAACTGAATTTCGGCAACCGGGGCATCGAAGTCGGAATGCCGCGAAACTCACCGAGTCAAAGCGTTTCGCCGTTTGCGGAAGAAAGTCTGATGTAGAACAAGTAGCAGAAGCATACATGCTCAAGAGGGATCACCCGAAATTCAAAGGCAACTGAATTTCGGCAACCGGGCATCGAAGTCGGAATGCCGCGAAACTCACCGAGTCAAAGCGTTTCGCCGTTTGCGGAAGAAAGTCTGATGTAGAACAAGTAGCAGAAGCATACATGCTCAAGAGGGATCACCCGAAATTCAAAGGCAACTGAATTTCGGCAACCGGGGCATCGAAGTCGGAATGCCGCGAAACTCACCGAGTCAAAGCGTTTCGCCGTTTGCGGAAGAAAGTCTGATGTAGAACAAGTAGCAGAAGCATACATGCTCAAGAGGGATCACCCGAAATTCAAAGGCAACTGAATTTCGGCAACCGGGCATCGAAGTCGGAATGCCGCGAAACTCACCGAGTCAAAGCGTTTCGCCGTTTGCGGAAGAAAGTCTGATGTAGAACAAGTAGCAGAAGCATACATGCTCAAGAGGGATCACCCGAAATTCAAAGGCAACTGAATTTCGGCAACCGGGGCATCGAAGTCGGAATGCCGCGAAACTCACCGAGTCAAAGCGTTTCGCCGTTTGCGGAAGAAAGTCTGATGTAGAACAAGTAGCAGAAGCATACATGCTCAAGAGGGATCACCCGAAATTCAAAGGCAACTGAATTTCGGCAACCGGGGCATCGAAGTCGGAATGCCGCGAAACTCACCGAGTCAAAGCGTTTCGCCGTTTGCGGAAGAAAGTCTGATGTAGAACAAGTAGCAGAAGCATACATGCTCAAGAGGGATCACCCGAAATTCAAAGGCAACTGAATTTCGGCAACCGGGGCATCGAAGTCGGAATGCCGCGAAACTCACCGAGTCAAAGCGTTTCGCCGTTTGCGGAAGAAAGTCTGATGTAGAACAAGTAGCAGAAGCATACATGCTCAAGAGGGATCACCCGAAATTCAAAGGCAACTGAATTTCGGCAACCGGGGCATCGAAGTCGGAATGCCGCGAAACTCACCGAGTCAAAGCGTTTCGCCGTTTGCGGAAGAAAGTCTGATGTAGAACAAGTAGCAGAAGCATACATGCTCAAGAGGGATCACCCGAAATTCAAAGGCAACTGAATTTCGGCAACCGGGGCATCGAAGTCGGAATGCCGCGAAACTCACCGAGTCAAAGCGTTTCGCCGTTTGCGGAAGAAAGTCTGATGTAGAACAAGTAGCAGAAGCATACATGCTCAAGAGGGATCACCCGAAATTCAAAGGCAACTGAATTTCGGCAACCGGGGCATCGAAGTCGGAATGCCGCGAAACTCACCGAGTCAAAGCGTTTCGCCGTTTGCGGAAGAAAGTCTGATGTAGAACAAGTAGCAGAAGCATACATGCTCAAGAGGGATCACCCGAAATTCAAAGGCAACTGAATTTCGGCAACCGGGGCATCGAAGTCGGAATGCCGCGAAACTCACCGAGTCAAAGCGTTTCGCCGTTTGCGGAAGAAAGTCTGATGTAGAACAAGTAGCAGAAGCATACATGCTCAAGAGGGATCACCCGAAATTCAAAGGCAACTGAATTTCGGCAACCGGGCATCGAAGTCGGAATGCCGCGAAACTCACCGAGTCAAAGCGTTTCGCCGTTTGCGGAAGAAAGTCTGATGTAGAACAAGTAGCAGAAGCATACATGCTCAAGAGGGATCACCCGAAATTCAAAGGCAACTGAATTTCGGCAACCGGGGCATCGAAGTCGGAATGCCGCGAAACTCACCGAGTCAAAGCGTTTCGCCGTTTGCGGAAGAAAGTCTGATGTAGAACAAGTAGCAGAAGCATACATGCTCAAGAGGGATCACCCGAAATTCAAAGGCAACTGAATTTCGGCAACCGGGGCATCGAAGTCGGAATGCCGCGAAACTCACCGAGTCAAAGCGTTTCGCCGTTTGCGGAAGAAAGTCTGATGTAGAACAAGTAGCAGAAGCATACATGCTCAAGAGGGATCACCCGAAATTCAAAGGCAACTGAATTTCGGCAACCGGGGCATCGAAGTCGGAATGCCGCGAAACTCACCGAGTCAAAGCGTTTCGCCGTTTGCGGAAGAAAGTCTGATGTAGAACAAGTAGCAGAAGCATACATGCTCAAGAGGGATCACCCGAAATTCAAAGGCAACTGAATTTCGGCAACCGGGGCATCGAAGTCGGAATGCCGCGAAACTCACCGAGTCAAAGCGTTTCGCCGTTTGCGGAAGAAAGTCTGATGTAGAACAAGTAGCAGAAGCATACATGCTCAAGAGGGATCACCCGAAATTCAAAGGCAACTGAATTTCGGCAACCGGGGCATCGAAGTCGGAATGCCGCGAAACTCACCGAGTCAAAGCGTTTCGCCGTTTGCGGAAGAAAGTCTGATGTAGAACAAGTAGCAGAAGCATACATGCTCAAGAGGGATCACCCGAAATTCAAAGGCAACTGAATTTCGGCAACCGGGGCATCGAAGTCGGAATGCCGCGAAACTCACCGAGTCAAAGCGTTTCGCCGTTTGCGGAAGAAAGTCTGATGTAGAACAAGTAGCAGAAGCATACATGCTCAAGAGGGATCACCCGAAATTCAAAGGCAACTGAATTTCGGCAACCGGGCATCGAAGTCGGAATGCCGCGAAACTCACCGAGTCAAAGCGTTTCGCCGTTTGCGGAAGAAAGTCTGATGTAGAACAAGTAGCAGAAGCATACATGCTCAAGAGGGATCACCCGAAATTCAAAGGCAACTGAATTTCGGCAACCGGGGCATCGAAGTCGGAATGCCGCGAAACTCACCGAGTCAAAGCGTTTCGCCGTTTGCGGAAGAAAGTCTGATGTAGAACAAGTAGCAGAAGCATACATGCTCAAGAGGGATCACCCGAAATTCAAAGGCAACTGAATTTCGGCAACCGGGCATCGAAGTCGGAATGCCGCGAAACTCACCGAGTCAAAGCGTTTCGCCGTTTGCGGAAGAAAGTCTGATGTAGAACAAGTAGCAGAAGCATACATGCTCAAGAGGGATCACCCGAAATTCAAAGGCAACTGAATTTCGGCAACCGGGGCATCGAAGTCGGAATGCCGCGAAACTCACCGAGTCAAAGCGTTTCGCCGTTTGCGGAAGAAAGTCTGATGTAGAACAAGTAGCAGAAGCATACATGCTCAAGAGGGATCACCCGAAATTCAAAGGCAACTGAATTTCGGCAACCGGGGCATCGAAGTCGGAATGCCGCGAAACTCACCGAGTCAAAGCGTTTCGCCGTTTGCGGAAGAAAGTCTGATGTAGAACAAGTAGCAGAAGCATACATGCTCAAGAGGGATCACCCGAAATTCAAAGGCAACTGAATTTCGGCAACCGGGGCATCGAAGTCGGAATGCCGCGAAACTCACCGAGTCAAAGCGTTTCGCCGTTTGCGGAAGAAAGTCTGATGTAGAACAAGTAGCAGAAGCATACATGCTCAAGAGGGATCACCCGAAATTCAAAGGCAACTGAATTTCGGCAACCGGGGCATCGAAGTCGGAATGCCGCGAAACTCACCGAGTCAAAGCGTTTCGCCGTTTGCGGAAGAAAGTCTGATGTAGAACAAGTAGCAGAAGCATACATGCTCAAGAGGGATCACCCGAAATTCAAAGGCAACTGAATTTCGGCAACCGGGCATCGAAGTCGGAATGCCGCGAAACTCACCGAGTCAAAGCGTTTCGCCGTTTGCGGAAGAAAGTCTGATGTAGAACAAGTAGCAGAAGCATACATGCTCAAGAGGGATCACCCGAAATTCAAAGGCAACTGAATTTCGGCAACCGGGCATCGAAGTCGGAATGCCGCGAAACTCACCGAGTCAAAGCGTTTCGCCGTTTGCGGAAGAAAGTCTGATGTAGAACAAGTAGCAGAAGCATACATGCTCAAGAGGGATCACCCGAAATTCAAAGGCAACTGAATTTCGGCAACCGGGGCATCGAAGTCGGAATGCCGCGAAACTCACCGAGTCAAAGCGTTTCGCCGTTTGCGGAAGAAAGTCTGATGTAGAACAAGTAGCAGAAGCATACATGCTCAAGAGGGATCACCCGAAATTCAAAGGCAACTGAATTTCGGCAACCGGGGCATCGAAGTCGGAATGCCGCGAAACTCACCGAGTCAAAGCGTTTCGCCGTTTGCGGAAGAAAGTCTGATGTAGAACAAGTAGCAGAAGCATACATGCTCAAGAGGGATCACCCGAAATTCAAAGGCAACTGAATTTCGGCAACCGGGGCATCGAAGTCGGAATGCCGCGAAACTCACCGAGTCAAAGCGTTTCGCCGTTTGCGGAAGAAAGTCTGATGTAGAACAAGTAGCAGAAGCATACATGCTCAAGAGGGATCACCCGAAATTCAAAGGCAACTGAATTTCGGCAACCGGGGCATCGAAGTCGGAATGCCGCGAAACTCACCGAGTCAAAGCGTTTCGCCGTTTGCGGAAGAAAGTCTGATGTAGAACAAGTAGCAGAAGCATACATGCTCAAGAGGGATCACCCGAAATTCAAAGGCAACTGAATTTCGGCAACCGGGGCATCGAAGTCGGAATGCCGCGAAACTCACCGAGTCAAAGCGTTTCGCCGTTTGCGGAAGAAAGTCTGATGTAGAACAAGTAGCAGAAGCATACATGCTCAAGAGGGATCACCCGAAATTCAAAGGCAACTGAATTTCGGCAACCGGGCATCGAAGTCGGAATGCCGCGAAACTCACCGAGTCAAAGCGTTTCGCCGTTTGCGGAAGAAAGTCTGATGTAGAACAAGTAGCAGAAGCATACATGCTCAAGAGGGATCACCCGAAATTCAAAGGCAACTGAATTTCGGCAACCGGGGCATCGAAGTCGGAATGCCGCGAAACTCACCGAGTCAAAGCGTTTCGCCGTTTGCGGAAGAAAGTCTGATGTAGAACAAGTAGCAGAAGCATACATGCTCAAGAGGGATCACCCGAAATTCAAAGGCAACTGAATTTCGGCAACCGGGGCATCGAAGTCGGAATGCCGCGAAACTCACCGAGTCAAAGCGTTTCGCCGTTTGCGGAAGAAAGTCTGATGTAGAACAAGTAGCAGAAGCATACATGCTCAAGAGGGATCACCCGAAATTCAAAGGCAACTGAATTTCGGCAACCGGGGCATCGAAGTCGGAATGCCGCGAAACTCACCGAGTCAAAGCGTTTCGCCGTTTGCGGAAGAAAGTCTGATGTAGAACAAGTAGCAGAAGCATACATGCTCAAGAGGGATCACCCGAAATTCAAAGGCAACTGAATTTCGGCAACCGGGGCATCGAAGTCGGAATGCCGCGAAACTCACCGAGTCAAAGCGTTTCGCCGTTTGCGGAAGAAAGTCTGATGTAGAACAAGTAGCAGAAGCATACATGCTCAAGAGGGATCACCCGAAATTCAAAGGCAACTGAATTTCGGCAACCGGGGCATCGAAGTCGGAATGCCGCGAAACTCACCGAGTCAAAGCGTTTCGCCGTTTGCGGAAGAAAGTCTGATGTAGAACAAGTAGCAGAAGCATACATGCTCAAGAGGGATCACCCGAAATTCAAAGGCAACTGAATTTCGGCAACCGGGGCATCGAAGTCGGAATGCCGCGAAACTCACCGAGTCAAAGCGTTTCGCCGTTTGCGGAAGAAAGTCTGATGTAGAACAAGTAGCAGAAGCATACATGCTCAAGAGGGATCACCCGAAATTCAAAGGCAACTGAATTTCGGCAACCGGGGCATCGAAGTCGGAATGCCGCGAAACTCACCGAGTCAAAGCGTTTCGCCGTTTGCGGAAGAAAGTCTGATGTAGAACAAGTAGCAGAAGCATACATGCTCAAGAGGGATCACCCGAAATTCAAAGGCAACTGAATTTCGGCAACCGGGCATCGAAGTCGGAATGCCGCGAAACTCACCGAGTCAAAGCGTTTCGCCGTTTGCGGAAGAAAGTCTGATGTAGAACAAGTAGCAGAAGCATACATGCTCAAGAGGGATCACCCGAAATTCAAAGGCAACTGAATTTCGGCAACCGGGGCATCGAAGTCGGAATGCCGCGAAACTCACCGAGTCAAAGCGTTTCGCCGTTTGCGGAAGAAAGTCTGATGTAGAACAAGTAGCAGAAGCATACATGCTCAAGAGGGATCACCCGAAATTCAAAGGCAACTGAATTTCGGCAACCGGGGCATCGAAGTCGGAATGCCGCGAAACTCACCGAGTCAAAGCGTTTCGCCGTTTGCGGAAGAAAGTCTGATGTAGAACAAGTAGCAGAAGCATACATGCTCAAGAGGGATCACCCGAAATTCAAAGGCAACTGAATTTCGGCAACCGGGGCATCGAAGTCGGAATGCCGCGAAACTCACCGAGTCAAAGCGTTTCGCCGTTTGCGGAAGAAAGTCTGATGTAGAACAAGTAGCAGAAGCATACATGCTCAAGAGGGATCACCCGAAATTCAAAGGCAACTGAATTTCGGCAACCGGGGCATCGAAGTCGGAATGCCGCGAAACTCACCGAGTCAAAGCGTTTCGCCGTTTGCGGAAGAAAGTCTGATGTAGAACAAGTAGCAGAAGCATACATGCTCAAGAGGGATCACCCGAAATTCAAAGGCAACTGAATTTCGGCAACCGGGCATCGAAGTCGGAATGCCGCGAAACTCACCGAGTCAAAGCGTTTCGCCGTTTGCGGAAGAAAGTCTGATGTAGAACAAGTAGCAGAAGCATACATGCTCAAGAGGGATCACCCGAAATTCAAAGGCAACTGAATTTCGGCAACCGGGGCATCGAAGTCGGAATGCCGCGAAACTCACCGAGTCAAAGCGTTTCGCCGTTTGCGGAAGAAAGTCTGATGTAGAACAAGTAGCAGAAGCATACATGCTCAAGAGGGATCACCCGAAATTCAAAGGCAACTGAATTTCGGCAACCGGGGCATCGAAGTCGGAATGCCGCGAAACTCACCGAGTCAAAGCGTTTCGCCGTTTGCGGAAGAAAGTCTGATGTAGAACAAGTAGCAGAAGCATACATGCTCAAGAGGGATCACCCGAAATTCAAAGGCAACTGAATTTCGGCAACCGGGGCATCGAAGTCGGAATGCCGCGAAACTCACCGAGTCAAAGCGTTTCGCCGTTTGCGGAAGAAAGTCTGATGTAGAACAAGTAGCAGAAGCATACATGCTCAAGAGGGATCACCCGAAATTCAAAGGCAACTGAATTTCGGCAACCGGGGCATCGAAGTCGGAATGCCGCGAAACTCACCGAGTCAAAGCGTTTCGCCGTTTGCGGAAGAAAGTCTGATGTAGAACAAGTAGCAGAAGCATACATGCTCAAGAGGGATCACCCGAAATTCAAAGGCAACTGAATTTCGGCAACCGGGGCATCGAAGTCGGAATGCCGCGAAACTCACCGAGTCAAAGCGTTTCGCCGTTTGCGGAAGAAAGTCTGATGTAGAACAAGTAGCAGAAGCATACATGCTCAAGAGGGATCACCCGAAATTCAAAGGCAACTGAATTTCGGCAACCGGGGCATCGAAGTCGGAATGCCGCGAAACTCACCGAGTCAAAGCGTTTCGCCGTTTGCGGAAGAAAGTCTGATGTAGAACAAGTAGCAGAAGCATACATGCTCAAGAGGGATCACCCGAAATTCAAAGGCAACTGAATTTCGGCAACCGGGCATCGAAGTCGGAATGCCGCGAAACTCACCGAGTCAAAGCGTTTCGCCGTTTGCGGAAGAAAGTCTGATGTAGAACAAGTAGCAGAAGCATACATGCTCAAGAGGGATCACCCGAAATTCAAAGGCAACTGAATTTCGGCAACCGGGGCATCGAAGTCGGAATGCCGCGAAACTCACCGAGTCAAAGCGTTTCGCCGTTTGCGGAAGAAAGTCTGATGTAGAACAAGTAGCAGAAGCATACATGCTCAAGAGGGATCACCCGAAATTCAAAGGCAACTGAATTTCGGCAACCGGGGCATCGAAGTCGGAATGCCGCGAAACTCACCGAGTCAAAGCGTTTCGCCGTTTGCGGAAGAAAGTCTGATGTAGAACAAGTAGCAGAAGCATACATGCTCAAGAGGGATCACCCGAAATTCAAAGGCAACTGAATTTCGGCAACCGGGGCATCGAAGTCGGAATGCCGCGAAACTCACCGAGTCAAAGCGTTTCGCCGTTTGCGGAAGAAAGTCTGATGTAGAACAAGTAGCAGAAGCATACATGCTCAAGAGGGATCACCCGAAATTCAAAGGCAACTGAATTTCGGCAACCGGGGCATCGAAGTCGGAATGCCGCGAAACTCACCGAGTCAAAGCGTTTCGCCGTTTGCGGAAGAAAGTCTGATGTAGAACAAGTAGCAGAAGCATACATGCTCAAGAGGGATCACCCGAAATTCAAAGGCAACTGAATTTCGGCAACCGGGGCATCGAAGTCGGAATGCCGCGAAACTCACCGAGTCAAAGCGTTTCGCCGTTTGCGGAAGAAAGTCTGATGTAGAACAAGTAGCAGAAGCATACATGCTCAAGAGGGATCACCCGAAATTCAAAGGCAACTGAATTTCGGCAACCGGGGCATCGAAGTCGGAATGCCGCGAAACTCACCGAGTCAAAGCGTTTCGCCGTTTGCGGAAGAAAGTCTGATGTAGAACAAGTAGCAGAAGCATACATGCTCAAGAGGGATCACCCGAAATTCAAAGGCAACTGAATTTCGGCAACCGGGGCATCGAAGTCGGAATGCCGCGAAACTCACCGAGTCAAAGCGTTTCGCCGTTTGCGGAAGAAAGTCTGATGTAGAACAAGTAGCAGAAGCATACATGCTCAAGAGGGATCACCCGAAATTCAAAGGCAACTGAATTTCGGCAACCGGGGCATCGAAGTCGGAATGCCGCGAAACTCACCGAGTCAAAGCGTTTCGCCGTTTGCGGAAGAAAGTCTGATGTAGAACAAGTAGCAGAAGCATACATGCTCAAGAGGGATCACCCGAAATTCAAAGGCAACTGAATTTCGGCAACCGGGGCATCGAAGTCGGAATGCCGCGAAACTCACCGAGTCAAAGCGTTTCGCCGTTTGCGGAAGAAAGTCTGATGTAGAACAAGTAGCAGAAGCATACATGCTCAAGAGGGATCACCCGAAATTCAAAGGCAACTGAATTTCGGCAACCGGGCATCGAAGTCGGAATGCCGCGAAACTCACCGAGTCAAAGCGTTTCGCCGTTTGCGGAAGAAAGTCTGATGTAGAACAAGTAGCAGAAGCATACATGCTCAAGAGGGATCACCCGAAATTCAAAGGCAACTGAATTTCGGCAACCGGGGCATCGAAGTCGGAATGCCGCGAAACTCACCGAGTCAAAGCGTTTCGCCGTTTGCGGAAGAAAGTCTGATGTAGAACAAGTAGCAGAAGCATACATGCTCAAGAGGGATCACCCGAAATTCAAAGGCAACTGAATTTCGGCAACCGGGGCATCGAAGTCGGAATGCCGCGAAACTCACCGAGTCAAAGCGTTTCGCCGTTTGCGGAAGAAAGTCTGATGTAGAACAAGTAGCAGAAGCATACATGCTCAAGAGGGATCACCCGAAATTCAAAGGCAACTGAATTTCGGCAACCGGGCATCGAAGTCGGAATGCCGCGAAACTCACCGAGTCAAAGCGTTTCGCCGTTTGCGGAAGAAAGTCTGATGTAGAACAAGTAGCAGAAGCATACATGCTCAAGAGGGATCACCCGAAATTCAAAGGCAACTGAATTTCGGCAACCGGGGCATCGAAGTCGGAATGCCGCGAAACTCACCGAGTCAAAGCGTTTCGCCGTTTGCGGAAGAAAGTCTGATGTAGAACAAGTAGCAGAAGCATACATGCTCAAGAGGGATCACCCGAAATTCAAAGGCAACTGAATTTCGGCAACCGGGGCATCGAAGTCGGAATGCCGCGAAACTCACCGAGTCAAAGCGTTTCGCCGTTTGCGGAAGAAGTCTGATGTAGAACAAGTAGCAGAAGCATACATGCTCAAGAGGGATCACCCGAAATTCAAAGGCAACTGAATTTCGGCAACCGGGGCATCGAAGTCGGAATGCCGCGAAACTCACCGAGTCAAAGCGTTTCGCCGTTTGCGGAAGAAAGTCTGATGTAGAACAAGTAGCAGAAGCATACATGCTCAAGAGGGATCACCCGAAATTCAAAGGCAACTGAATTTCGGCAACCGGGGCATCGAAGTCGGAATGCCGCGAAACTCACCGAGTCAAAGCGTTTCGCCGTTTGCGGAAGAAAGTCTGATGTAGAACAAGTAGCAGAAGCATACATGCTCAAGAGGGATCACCCGAAATTCAAAGGCAACTGAATTTCGGCAACCGGGGCATCGAAGTCGGAATGCCGCGAAACTCACCGAGTCAAAGCGTTTCGCCGTTTGCGGAAGAAAGTCTGATGTAGAACAAGTAGCAGAAGCATACATGCTCAAGAGGGATCACCCGAAATTCAAAGGCAACTGAATTTCGGCAACCGGGGCATCGAAGTCGGAATGCCGCGAAACTCACCGAGTCAAAGCGTTTCGCCGTTTGCGGAAGAAAGTCTGATGTAGAACAAGTAGCAGAAGCATACATGCTCAAGAGGGATCACCCGAAATTCAAAGGCAACTGAATTTCGGCAACCGGGGCATCGAAGTCGGAATGCCGCGAAACTCACCGAGTCAAAGCGTTTCGCCGTTTGCGGAAGAAAGTCTGATGTAGAACAAGTAGCAGAAGCATACATGCTCAAGAGGGATCACCCGAAATTCAAAGGCAACTGAATTTCGGCAACCGGGGCATCGAAGTCGGAATGCCGCGAAACTCACCGAGTCAAAGCGTTTCGCCGTTTGCGGAAGAAAGTCTGATGTAGAACAAGTAGCAGAAGCATACATGCTCAAGAGGGATCACCCGAAATTCAAAGGCAACTGAATTTCGGCAACCGGGCATCGAAGTCGGAATGCCGCGAAACTCACCGAGTCAAAGCGTTTCGCCGTTTGCGGAAGAAAGTCTGATGTAGAACAAGTAGCAGAAGCATACATGCTCAAGAGGGATCACCCGAAATTCAAAGGCAACTGAATTTCGGCAACCGGGGCATCGAAGTCGGAATGCCGCGAAACTCACCGAGTCAAAGCGTTTCGCCGTTTGCGGAAGAAAGTCTGATGTAGAACAAGTAGCAGAAGCATACATGCTCAAGAGGGATCACCCGAAATTCAAAGGCAACTGAATTTCGGCAACCGGGGCATCGAAGTCGGAATGCCGCGAAACTCACCGAGTCAAAGCGTTTCGCCGTTTGCGGAAGAAAGTCTGATGTAGAACAAGTAGCAGAAGCATACATGCTCAAGAGGGATCACCCGAAATTCAAAGGCAACTGAATTTCGGCAACCGGGGCATCGAAGTCGGAATGCCGCGAAACTCACCGAGTCAAAGCGTTTCGCCGTTTGCGGAAGAAAGTCTGATGTAGAACAAGTAGCAGAAGCATACATGCTCAAGAGGGATCACCCGAAATTCAAAGGCAACTGAATTTCGGCAACCGGGGCATCGAAGTCGGAATGCCGCGAAACTCACCGAGTCAAAGCGTTTCGCCGTTTGCGGAAGAAAGTCTGATGTAGAACAAGTAGCAGAAGCATACATGCTCAAGAGGGATCACCCGAAATTCAAAGGCAACTGAATTTCGGCAACCGGGGCATCGAAGTCGGAATGCCGCGAAACTCACCGAGTCAAAGCGTTTCGCCGTTTGCGGAAGAAAGTCTGATGTAGAACAAGTAGCAGAAGCATACATGCTCAAGAGGGATCACCCGAAATTCAAAGGCAACTGAATTTCGGCAACCGGGGCATCGAAGTCGGAATGCCGCGAAACTCACCGAGTCAAAGCGTTTCGCCGTTTGCGGAAGAAAGTCTGATGTAGAACAAGTAGCAGAAGCATACATGCTCAAGAGGGATCACCCGAAATTCAAAGGCAACTGAATTTCGGCAACCGGGGCATCGAAGTCGGAATGCCGCGAAACTCACCGAGTCAAAGCGTTTCGCCGTTTGCGGAAGAAAGTCTGATGTAGAACAAGTAGCAGAAGCATACATGCTCAAGAGGGATCACCCGAAATTCAAAGGCAACTGAATTTCGGCAACCGGGGCATCGAAGTCGGAATGCCGCGAAACTCACCGAGTCAAAGCGTTTCGCCGTTTGCGGAAGAAAGTCTGATGTAGAACAAGTAGCAGAAGCATACATGCTCAAGAGGGATCACCCGAAATTCAAAGGCAACTGAATTTCGGCAACCGGGGCATCGAAGTCGGAATGCCGCGAAACTCACCGAGTCAAAGCGTTTCGCCGTTTGCGGAAGAAAGTCTGATGTAGAACAAGTAGCAGAAGCATACATGCTCAAGAGGGATCACCCGAAATTCAAAGGCAACTGAATTTCGGCAACCGGGCATCGAAGTCGGAATGCCGCGAAACTCACCGAGTCAAAGCGTTTCGCCGTTTGCGGAAGAAGTCTGATGTAGAACAAGTAGCAGAAGCATACATGCTCAAGAGGGATCACCCGAAATTCAAAGGCAACTGAATTTCGGCAACCGGGGCATCGAAGTCGGAATGCCGCGAAACTCACCGAGTCAAAGCGTTTCGCCGTTTGCGGAAGAAAGTCTGATGTAGAACAAGTAGCAGAAGCATACATGCTCAAGAGGGATCACCCGAAATTCAAAGGCAACTGAATTTCGGCAACCGGGGCATCGAAGTCGGAATGCCGCGAAACTCACCGAGTCAAAGCGTTTCGCCGTTTGCGGAAGAAAGTCTGATGTAGAACAAGTAGCAGAAGCATACATGCTCAAGAGGGATCACCCGAAATTCAAAGGCAACTGAATTTCGGCAACCGGGCATCGAAGTCGGAATGCCGCGAAACTCACCGAGTCAAAGCGTTTCGCCGTTTGCGGAAGAAAGTCTGATGTAGAACAAGTAGCAGAAGCATACATGCTCAAGAGGGATCACCCGAAATTCAAAGGCAACTGAATTTCGGCAACCGGGGCATCGAAGTCGGAATGCCGCGAAACTCACCGAGTCAAAGCGTTTCGCCGTTTGCGGAAGAAAGTCTGATGTAGAACAAGTAGCAGAAGCATACATGCTCAAGAGGGATCACCCGAAATTCAAAGGCAACTGAATTTCGGCAACCGGGGCATCGAAGTCGGAATGCCGCGAAACTCACCGAGTCAAAGCGTTTCGCCGTTTGCGGAAGAAAGTCTGATGTAGAACAAGTAGCAGAAGCATACATGCTCAAGAGGGATCACCCGAAATTCAAAGGCAACTGAATTTCGGCAACCGGGGCATCGAAGTCGGAATGCCGCGAAACTCACCGAGTCAAAGCGTTTCGCCGTTTGCGGAAGAAAGTCTGATGTAGAACAAGTAGCAGAAGCATACATGCTCAAGAGGGATCACCCGAAATTCAAAGGCAACTGAATTTCGGCAACCGGGGCATCGAAGTCGGAATGCCGCGAAACTCACCGAGTCAAAGCGTTTCGCCGTTTGCGGAAGAAAGTCTGATGTAGAACAAGTAGCAGAAGCATACATGCTCAAGAGGGATCACCCGAAATTCAAAGGCAACTGAATTTCGGCAACCGGGCATCGAAGTCGGAATGCCGCGAAACTCACCGAGTCAAAGCGTTTCGCCGTTTGCGGAAGAAAGTCTGATGTAGAACAAGTAGCAGAAGCATACATGCTCAAGAGGGATCACCCGAAATTCAAAGGCAACTGAATTTCGGCAACCGGGCATCGAAGTCGGAATGCCGCGAAACTCACCGAGTCAAAGCGTTTCGCCGTTTGCGGAAGAAAGTCTGATGTAGAACAAGTAGCAGAAGCATACATGCTCAAGAGGGATCACCCGAAATTCAAAGGCAACTGAATTTCGGCAACCGGGGCATCGAAGTCGGAATGCCGCGAAACTCACCGAGTCAAAGCGTTTCGCCGTTTGCGGAAGAAAGTCTGATGTAGAACAAGTAGCAGAAGCATACATGCTCAAGAGGGATCACCCGAAATTCAAAGGCAACTGAATTTCGGCAACCGGGGCATCGAAGTCGGAATGCCGCGAAACTCACCGAGTCAAAGCGTTTCGCCGTTTGCGGAAGAAAGTCTGATGTAGAACAAGTAGCAGAAGCATACATGCTCAAGAGGGATCACCCGAAATTCAAAGGCAACTGAATTTCGGCAACCGGGGCATCGAAGTCGGAATGCCGCGAAACTCACCGAGTCAAAGCGTTTCGCCGTTTGCGGAAGAAAGTCTGATGTAGAACAAGTAGCAGAAGCATACATGCTCAAGAGGGATCACCCGAAATTCAAAGGCAACTGAATTTCGGCAACCGGGGCATCGAAGTCGGAATGCCGCGAAACTCACCGAGTCAAAGCGTTTCGCCGTTTGCGAAGAAAGAAGTCTGATGTAGAACAAGTAGCAGAAGCATACATGCTCAAGAGGGATCACCCGAAATTCAAAGGCAACTGAATTTCGGCAACCGGGGCATCGAAGTCGGAATGCCGCGAAACTCACCGAGTCAAAGCGTTTCGCCGTTTGCGGAAGAAGTCTGATGTAGAACAAGTAGCAGAAGCATACATGCTCAAGAGGGATCACCCGAAATTCAAAGGCAACTGAATTTCGGCAACCGGGGCATCGAAGTCGGAATGCCGCGAAACTCACCGAGTCAAAGCGTTTCGCCGTTTGCGGAAGAAAGTCTGATGTAGAACAAGTAGCAGAAGCATACATGCTCAAGAGGGATCACCCGAAATTCAAAGGCAACTGAATTTCGGCAACCGGGGCATCGAAGTCGGAATGCCGCGAAACTCACCGAGTCAAAGCGTTTCGCCGTTTGCGGAAGAAAGTCTGATGTAGAACAAGTAGCAGAAGCATACATGCTCAAGAGGGATCACCCGAAATTCAAAGGCAACTGAATTTCGGCAACCGGGCATCGAAGTCGGAATGCCGCGAAACTCACCGAGTCAAAGCGTTTCGCCGTTTGCGGAAGAAAGTCTGATGTAGAACAAGTAGCAGAAGCATACATGCTCAAGAGGGATCACCCGAAATTCAAAGGCAACTGAATTTCGGCAACCGGGGCATCGAAGTCGGAATGCCGCGAAACTCACCGAGTCAAAGCGTTTCGCCGTTTGCGGAAGAAAGTCTGATGTAGAACAAGTAGCAGAAGCATACATGCTCAAGAGGGATCACCCGAAATTCAAAGGCAACTGAATTTCGGCAACCGGGGCATCGAAGTCGGAATGCCGCGAAACTCACCGAGTCAAAGCGTTTCGCCGTTTGCGGAAGAAAGTCTGATGTAGAACAAGTAGCAGAAGCATACATGCTCAAGAGGGATCACCCGAAATTCAAAGGCAACTGAATTTCGGCAACCGGGGCATCGAAGTCGGAATGCCGCGAAACTCACCGAGTCAAAGCGTTTCGCCGTTTGCGGAAGAAAGTCTGATGTAGAACAAGTAGCAGAAGCATACATGCTCAAGAGGGATCACCCGAAATTCAAAGGCAACTGAATTTCGGCAACGGGGCATCGAAGTCGGAATGCCGCGAAACTCACCGAGTCAAAGCGTTTCGCCGTTTGCGGAAGAAAGTCTGATGTAGAACAAGTAGCAGAAGCATACATGCTCAAGAGGATCACCCGAAATTCAAAGGCAACTGAATTTCGGCAACCGGGCATCGAAGTCGGAATGCCGCGAAACTCACCGAGTCAAAGCGTTTCGCCGTTTGCGGAAGAAAGTCTGATGTAGAACAAGTAGCAGAAGCATACATGCTCAAGAGGGATCACCCGAAATTCAAAGGCAACTGAATTTCGGCAACCGGGGCATCGAAGTCGGAATGCCGCGAAACTCACCGAGTCAAAGCGTTTCGCCGTTTGCGGAAGAAAGTCTGATGTAGAACAAGTAGCAGAAGCATACATGCTCAAGAGGGATCACCCGAAATTCAAAGGCAACTGAATTTCGGCAACCGGGGCATCGAAGTCGGAATGCCGCGAAACTCACCGAGTCAAAGCGTTTCGCCGTTTGCGGAAGAAAGTCTGATGTAGAACAAGTAGCAGAAGCATACATGCTCAAGAGGGATCACCCGAAATTCAAAGGCAACTGAATTTCGGCAACCGGGGCATCGAAGTCGGAATGCCGCGAAACTCACCGAGTCAAAGCGTTTCGCCGTTTGCGGAAGAAAGTCTGATGTAGAACAAGTAGCAGAAGCATACATGCTCAAGAGGGATCACCCGAAATTCAAAGGCAACTGAATTTCGGCAACCGGGCATCGAAGTCGGAATGCCGCGAAACTCACCGAGTCAAAGCGTTTCGCCGTTTGCGGAAGAAAGTCTGATGTAGAACAAGTAGCAGAAGCATACATGCTCAAGAGGGATCACCCGAAATTCAAAGGCAACTGAATTTCGGCAACCGGGGCATCGAAGTCGGAATGCCGCGAAACTCACCGAGTCAAAGCGTTTCGCCGTTTGCGGAAGAAAGTCTGATGTAGAACAAGTAGCAGAAGCATACATGCTCAAGAGGGATCACCCGAAATTCAAAGGCAACTGAATTTCGGCAACCGGGGCATCGAAGTCGGAATGCCGCGAAACTCACCGAGTCAAAGCGTTTCGCCGTTTGCGGAAGAAAGTCTGATGTAGAACAAGTAGCAGAAGCATACATGCTCAAGAGGGATCACCCGAAATTCAAAGGCAACTGAATTTCGGCAACCGGGCATCGAAGTCGGAATGCCGCGAAACTCACCGAGTCAAAGCGTTTCGCCGTTTGCGGAAGAAAGTCTGATGTAGAACAAGTAGCAGAAGCATACATGCTCAAGAGGGATCACCCGAAATTCAAAGGCAACTGAATTTCGGCAACCGGGGCATCGAAGTCGGAATGCCGCGAAACTCACCGAGTCAAAGCGTTTCGCCGTTTGCGGAAGAAAGTCTGATGTAGAACAAGTAGCAGAAGCATACATGCTCAAGAGGGATCACCCGAAATTCAAAGGCAACTGAATTTCGGCAACCGGGGCATCGAAGTCGGAATGCCGCGAAACTCACCGAGTCAAAGCGTTTCGCCGTTTGCGGAAGAAAGTCTGATGTAGAACAAGTAGCAGAAGCATACATGCTCAAGAGGGATCACCCGAAATTCAAAGGCAACTGAATTTCGGCAACCGGGGCATCGAAGTCGGAATGCCGCGAAACTCACCGAGTCAAAGCGTTTCGCCGTTTGCGGAAGAAGTCTGATGTAGAACAAGTAGCAGAAGCATACATGCTCAAGAGGGATCACCCGAAATTCAAAGGCAACTGAATTTCGGCAACCGGGGCATCGAAGTCGGAATGCCGCGAAACTCACCGAGTCAAAGCGTTTCGCCGTTTGCGGAAGAAGTCTGATGTAGAACAAGTAGCAGAAGCATACATGCTCAAGAGGGATCACCCGAAATTCAAAGGCAACTGAATTTCGGCAACCGGGGCATCGAAGTCGGAATGCCGCGAAACTCACCGAGTCAAAGCGTTTCGCCGTTTGCGGAAGAAAGTCTGATGTAGAACAAGTAGCAGAAGCATACATGCTCAAGAGGGATCACCCGAAATTCAAAGGCAACTGAATTTCGGCAACCGGGGCATCGAAGTCGGAATGCCGCGAAACTCACCGAGTCAAAGCGTTTCGCCGTTTGCGGAAGAAAGTCTGATGTAGAACAAGTAGCAGAAGCATACATGCTCAAGAGGGATCACCCGAAATTCAAAGGCAACTGAATTTCGGCAACCGGGGCATCGAAGTCGGAATGCCGCGAAACTCACCGAGTCAAAGCGTTTCGCCGTTTGCGGAAGAAGTCTGATGTAGAACAAGTAGCAGAAGCATACATGCTCAAGAGGGATCACCCGAAATTCAAAGGCAACTGAATTTCGGCAACCGGGGCATCGAAGTCGGAATGCCGCGAAACTCACCGAGTCAAAGCGTTTCGCCGTTTGCGGAAGAAGTCTGATGTAGAACAAGTAGCAGAAGCATACATGCTCAAGAGGGATCACCCGAAATTCAAAGGCAACTGAATTTCGGCAACCGGGGCATCGAAGTCGGAATGCCGCGAAACTCACCGAGTCAAAGCGTTTCGCCGTTTGCGGAAGAAGTCTGATGTAGAACAAGTAGCAGAAGCATACATGCTCAAGAGGGATCACCCGAAATTCAAAGGCAACTGAATTTCGGCAACCGGGGCATCGAAGTCGGAATGCCGCGAAACTCACCGAGTCAAAGCGTTTCGCCGTTTGCGGAAGAAAGTCTGATGTAGAACAAGTAGCAGAAGCATACATGCTCAAGAGGGATCACCCGAAATTCAAAGGCAACTGAATTTCGGCAACCGGGGCATCGAAGTCGGAATGCCGCGAAACTCACCGAGTCAAAGCGTTTCGCCGTTTGCGGAAGAAGTCTGATGTAGAACAAGTAGCAGAAGCATACATGCTCAAGAGGGATCACCCGAAATTCAAAGGCAACTGAATTTCGGCAACCGGGGCATCGAAGTCGGAATGCCGCGAAACTCACCGAGTCAAAGCGTTTCGCCGTTTGCGGAAGAAAGTCTGATGTAGAACAAGTAGCAGAAGCATACATGCTCAAGAGGGATCACCCGAAATTCAAAGGCAACTGAATTTCGGCAACCGGGGCATCGAAGTCGGAATGCCGCGAAACTCACCGAGTCAAAGCGTTTCGCCGTTTGCGGAAGAAAGTCTGATGTAGAACAAGTAGCAGAAGCATACATGCTCAAGAGGGATCACCCGAAATTCAAAGGCAACTGAATTTCGGCAACCGGGGATCGAAGTCGGAATGCCGCGAAACTCACCGAGTCAAAGCGTTTCGCCGTTTGCGGAAGAAAGTCTGATGTAGAACAAGTAGCAGAAGCATACATGCTCAAGAGGGATCACCCGAAATTCAAAGGCAACTGAATTTCGGCAACCGGGGATCGAAGTCGGAATGCCGCGAAACTCACCGAGTCAAAGCGTTTCGCCGTTTGCGGAAGAAAGTCTGATGTAGAACAAGTAGCAGAAGCATACATGCTCAAGAGGGATCACCCGAAATTCAAAGGCAACTGAATTTCGGCAACCGGGGCATCGAAGTCGGAATGCCGCGAAACTCACCGAGTCAAAGCGTTTCGCCGTTTGCGGAAGAAAGTCTGATGTAGAACAAGTAGCAGAAGCATACATGCTCAAGAGGGATCACCCGAAATTCAAAGGCAACTGAATTTCGGCAACCGGGGCATCGAAGTCGGAATGCCGCGAAACTCACCGAGTCAAAGCGTTTCGCCGTTTGCGGAAGAAAGTCTGATGTAGAACAAGTAGCAGAAGCATACATGCTCAAGAGGGATCACCCGAAATTCAAAGGCAACTGAATTTCGGCAACCGGGCATCGAAGTCGGAATGCCGCGAAACTCACCGAGTCAAAGCGTTTCGCCGTTTGCGGAAGAAGTCTGATGTAGAACAAGTAGCAGAAGCATACATGCTCAAGAGGGATCACCCGAAATTCAAAGGCAACTGAATTTCGGCAACCGGGGCATCGAAGTCGGAATGCCGCGAAACTCACCGAGTCAAAGCGTTTCGCCGTTTGCGGAAGAAAGTCTGATGTAGAACAAGTAGCAGAAGCATACATGCTCAAGAGGGATCACCCGAAATTCAAAGGCAACTGAATTTCGGCAACCGGGGCATCGAAGTCGGAATGCCGCGAAACTCACCGAGTCAAAGCGTTTCGCCGTTTGCGGAAGAAGTCTGATGTAGAACAAGTAGCAGAAGCATACATGCTCAAGAGGGATCACCCGAAATTCAAAGGCAACTGAATTTCGGCAACCGGGGCATCGAAGTCGGAATGCCGCGAAACTCACCGAGTCAAAGCGTTTCGCCGTTTGCGGAAGAAAGTCTGATGTAGAACAAGTAGCAGAAGCATACATGCTCAAGAGGGATCACCCGAAATTCAAAGGCAACTGAATTTCGGCAACCGGGGCATCGAAGTCGGAATGCCGCGAAACTCACCGAGTCAAAGCGTTTCGCCGTTTGCGGAAGAAAGTCTGATGTAGAACAAGTAGCAGAAGCATACATCAAGAGGGATCACCCGAAATTCAAAGGCAACTGAATTTCGGCAACCGGGGATCGAAGTCGGAATGCCGCGAAACTCACCGAGTCAAAGCGTTTCGCCGTTTGCGGAAGAAAGTCTGATGTAGAACAAGTAGCAGAAGCATACATGCTCAAGAGGGATCACCCGAAATTCAAAGGCAACTGAATTTCGGCAACCGGGGCATCGAAGTCGGAATGCCGCGAAACTCACCGAGTCAAAGCGTTTCGCCGTTTGCGGAAGAAAGTCTGATGTAGAACAAGTAGCAGAAGCATACATGCTCAAGAGGGATCACCCGAAATTCAAAGGCAACTGAATTTCGGCAACCGGGGCATCGAAGTCGGAATGCCGCGAAACTCACCGAGTCAAAGCGTTTCGCCGTTTGCGGAAGAAAGTCTGATGTAGAACAAGTAGCAGAAGCATACATGCTCAAGAGGGATCACCCGAAATTCAAAGGCAACTGAATTTCGGCAACCGGGGATCGAAGTCGGAATGCCGCGAAACTCACCGAGTCAAAGCGTTTCGCCGTTTGCGGAAGAAAGTCTGATGTAGAACAAGTAGCAGAAGCATACATGCTCAAGAGGGATCACCCGAAATTCAAAGGCAACTGAATTTCGGCAACCGGGGCATCGAAGTCGGAATGCCGCGAAACTCACCGAGTCAAAGCGTTTCGCCGTTTGCGGAAGAAGTTGATGTAGAACAAGTAGCAGAAGCATACATGCTCAAGAGGGATCACCCGAAATTCAAAGGCAACTGAATTTCGGCAACCGGGGCATCGAAGTCGGAATGCCGCGAAACTCACCGAGTCAAAGCGTTTCGCCGTTTGCGGAAGAAAGTCTGATGTAGAACAAGTAGCAGAAGCATACATGCTCAAGAGGGATCACCCGAAATTCAAAGGCAACTGAATTTCGGCAACCGGGCATCGAAGTCGGAATGCCGCGAAACTCACCGAGTCAAAGCGTTTCGCCGTTTGCGGAAGAAGTCTGATGTACCAAGTAGCAGAAGCATACATGCTCAAGAGGGATCACCCGAAATTCAAAGGCAACTGAATTTCGGCAACCGGGCATCGAAGTCGGAATGCCGCGAAACTCACCGAGTCAAAGCGTTTCGCCGTTTGCGGAAGAAAGTCTGATGTAGAACAAGTAGCAGAAGCATACATGCTCAAGAGGGATCACCCGAAATTCAAAGGCAACTGAATTTCGGCAACCGGGCATCGAAGTCGGAATGCCGCGAAACTCACCGAGTCAAAGCGTTTCGCCGTTTGCGGAAGAAGTCTGATGTAGAACAAGTAGCAGAAGCATACATGCTCAAGAGGGATCACCCGAAATTCAAAGGCAACTGAATTTCGGCAACCGGGGCATCGAAGTCGGAATGCCGCGAAACTCACCGAGTCAAAGCGTTTCGCCGTTTGCGGAAGAAAGTCTGATGTAGAACAAGTAGCAGAAGCATACATGCTCAAGAGGGATCACCCGAAATTCAAAGGCAACTGAATTTCGGCAACCGGGCATCGAAGTCGGAATGCCGCGAAACTCACCGAGTCAAAGCGTTTCGCCGTTTGCGGAAGAAAGTCTGATGTAGAACAAGTAGCAGAAGCATACATGCTCAAGAGGGATCACCCGAAATTCAAAGGCAACTGAATTTCGGCAACCGGGCATCGAAGTCGGAATGCCGCGAAACTCACCGAGTCAAAGCGTTTCGCCGTTTGCGGAAGAAGTCTGATGTAGAACAAGTAGCAGAAGCATACATGCTCAAGAGGGATCACCCGAAATTCAAAGGCAACTGAATTTCGGCAACCGGGCATCGAAGTCGGAATGCCGCGAAACTCACCGAGTCAAAGCGTTTCGCCGTTTGCGGAAGAAAGTCTGATGTAGAACAAGTAGCAGAAGCATACATGCTCAAGAGGGATCACCCGAAATTCAAAGGCAACTGAATTTCGGCAACCGGGGCATCGAAGTCGGAATGCCGCGAAACTCACCGAGTCAAAGCGTTTCGCCGTTTGCGGAAGAAAGTCTGATGTAGAACAAGTAGCAGAAGCATACATGCTCAAGAGGGATCACCCGAAATTCAAAGGCAACTGAATTTCGGCAACCGGGGCATCGAAGTCGGAATGCCGCGAAACTCACCGAGTCAAAGCGTTTCGCCGTTTGCGGAAGAAGTCTGATGTAGAACAAGTAGCAGAAGCATACATGCTCAAGAGGGATCACCCGAAATTCAAAGGCAACTGAATTTCGGCAACCGGGGCATCGAAGTCGGAATGCCGCGAAACTCACCGAGTCAAAGCGTTTCGCCGTTTGCGGAAGAAGTCTGATGTAGAACAAGTAGCAGAAGCATACATGCTCAAGAGGGATCACCCGAAATTCAAAGGCAACTGAATTTCGGCAACCGGGGCATCGAAGTCGGAATGCCGCGAAACTCACCGAGTCAAAGCGTTTCGCCGTTTGCGGAAGAAGTCTGATGTAGAACAAGTAGCAGAAGCATACATGCTCAAGAGGGATCACCCGAAATTCAAAGGCAACTGAATTTCGGCAACCGGGGCATCGAAGTCGGAATGCCGCGAAACTCACCGAGTCAAAGCGTTTCGCCGTTTGCGGAAGAAGTCTGATGTAGAACAAGTAGCAGAAGCATACATGCTCAAGAGGGATCACCCGAAATTCAAAGGCAACTGAATTTCGGCAACCGGGGCATCGAAGTCGGAATGCCGCGAAACTCACCGAGTCAAAGCGTTTCGCCGTTTGCGGAAGAAAGTCTGATGTAGAACAAGTAGCAGAAGCATACATGCTCAAGAGGGATCACCCGAAATTCAAAGGCAACTGAATTTCGGCAACCGGGGCATCGAAGTCGGAATGCCGCGAAACTCACCGAGTCAAAGCGTTTCGCCGTTTGCGGAAGAAAGTCTGATGTAGAACAAGTAGCAGAAGCATACATGCTCAAGAGGGATCACCCGAAATTCAAAGGCAACTGAATTTCGGCAACCGGGGCATCGAAGTCGGAATGCCGCGAAACTCACCGAGTCAAAGCGTTTCGCCGTTTGCGGAAGAAAGTCTGATGTAGAACAAGTAGCAGAAGCATACATGCTCAAGAGGGATCACCCGAAATTCAAAGGCAACTGAATTTCGGCAACCGGGGCATCGAAGTCGGAATGCCGCGAAACTCACCGAGTCAAAGCGTTTCGCCGTTTGCGGAAGAAAGTCTGATGTAGAACAAGTAGCAGAAGCATACATGCTCAAGAGGGATCACCCGAAATTCAAAGGCAACTGAATTTCGGCAACCGGGGCATCGAAGTCGGAATGCCGCGAAACTCACCGAGTCAAAGCGTTTCGCCGTTTGCGGAAGAAGTCTGATGTAGAACAAGTAGCAGAAGCATACATGCTCAAGAGGGATCACCCGAAATTCAAAGGCAACTGAATTTCGGCAACCGGGGCATCGAAGTCGGAATGCCGCGAAACTCACCGAGTCAAAGCGTTTCGCCGTTTGCGGAAGAAGTCTGATGTAGAACAAGTAGCAGAAGCATACATGCTCAAGAGGGATCACCCGAAATTCAAAGGCAACTGAATTTCGGCAACCGGGCATCGAAGTCGGAATGCCGCGAAACTCACCGAGTCAAAGCGTTTCGCCGTTTGCGGAAGAAAGTCTGATGTAGAACAAGTAGCAGAAGCATACATGCTCAAGAGGGATCACCCGAAATTCAAAGGCAACTGAATTTCGGCAACCGGGCATCGAAGTCGGAATGCCGCGAAACTCACCGAGTCAAAGCGTTTCGCCGTTTGCGGAAGAAAGTCTGATGTAGAACAAGTAGCAGAAGCATACATGCTCAAGAGGGATCACCCGAAATTCAAAGGCAACTGAATTTCGGCAACCGGGGCATCGAAGTCGGAATGCCGCGAAACTCACCGAGTCAAAGCGTTTCGCCGTTTGCGGAAGAAAGTCTGATGTAGAACAAGTAGCAGAAGCATACATGCTCAAGAGGGATCACCCGAAATTCAAAGGCAACTGAATTTCGGCAACCGGGCATCGAAGTCGGAATGCCGCGAAACTCACCGAGTCAAAGCGTTTCGCCGTTTGCGGAAGAAAGTCTGATGTAGAACAAGTAGCAGAAGCATACATGCTCAAGAGGGATCACCCGAAATTCAAAGGCAACTGAATTTCGGCAACCGGGGCATCGAAGTCGGAATGCCGCGAAACTCACCGAGTCAAAGCGTTTCGCCGTTTGCGGAAGAAAGTCTGATGTAGAACAAGTAGCAGAAGCATACATGCTCAAGAGGGATCACCCGAAATTCAAAGGCAACTGAATTTCGGCAACCGGGGCATCGAAGTCGGAATGCCGCGAAACTCACCGAGTCAAAGCGTTTCGCCGTTTGCGGAAGAAAGTCTGATGTAGAACAAGTAGCAGAAGCATACATGCTCAAGAGGGATCACCCGAAATTCAAAGGCAACTGAATTTCGGCAACCGGGCATCGAAGTCGGAATGCCGCGAAACTCACCGAGTCAAAGCGTTTCGCCGTTTGCGGAAGAAAGTCTGATGTAGAACAAGTAGCAGAAGCATACATGCTCAAGAGGGATCACCCGAAATTCAAAGGCAACTGAATTTCGGCAACCGGGGCATCGAAGTCGGAATGCCGCGAAACTCACCGAGTCAAAGCGTTTCGCCGTTTGCGGAAGAAGTCTGATGTAGAACAAGTAGCAGAAGCATACATGCTCAAGAGGGATCACCCGAAATTCAAAGGCAACTGAATTTCGGCAACCGGGGCATCGAAGTCGGAATGCCGCGAAACTCACCGAGTCAAAGCGTTTCGCCGTTTGCGGAAGAAAGTCTGATGTAGAACAAGTAGCAGAAGCATACATGCTCAAGAGGGATCACCCGAAATTCAAAGGCAACTGAATTTCGGCAACCGGGCATCGAAGTCGGAATGCCGCGAAACTCACCGAGTCAAAGCGTTTCGCCGTTTGCGGAAGAAAGTCTGATGTAGAACAAGTAGCAGAAGCATACATGCTCAAGAGGGATCACCCGAAATTCAAAGGCAACTGAATTTCGGCAACCGGGGCATCGAAGTCGGAATGCCGCGAAACTCACCGAGTCAAAGCGTTTCGCCGTTTGCGGAAGAAAGTCTGATGTAGAACAAGTAGCAGAAGCATACATGCTCAAGAGGGATCACCCGAAATTCAAAGGCAACTGAATTTCGGCAACCGGGGCATCGAAGTCGGAATGCCGCGAAACTCACCGAGTCAAAGCGTTTCGCCGTTTGCGGAAGAAAGTCTGATGTAGAACAAGTAGCAGAAGCATACATGCTCAAGAGGGATCACCCGAAATTCAAAGGCAACTGAATTTCGGCAACCGGGGCATCGAAGTCGGAATGCCGCGAAACTCACCGAGTCAAAGCGTTTCGCCGTTTGCGGAAGAAAGTCTGATGTAGAACAAGTAGCAGAAGCATACATGCTCAAGAGGGATCACCCGAAATTCAAAGGCAACTGAATTTCGGCAACCGGGGCATCGAAGTCGGAATGCCGCGAAACTCACCGAGTCAAAGCGTTTCGCCGTTTGCGGAAGAAGTCTGATGTAGAACAAGTAGCAGAAGCATACATGCTCAAGAGGGATCACCCGAAATTCAAAGGCAACTGAATTTCGGCAACCGGGGCATCGAAGTCGGAATGCCGCGAAACTCACCGAGTCAAAGCGTTTCGCCGTTTGCGGAAGAAGTCTGATGTAGAACAAGTAGCAGAAGCATACATGCTCAAGAGGGATCACCCGAAATTCAAAGGCAACTGAATTTCGGCAACCGGGGCATCGAAGTCGGAATGCCGCGAAACTCACCGAGTCAAAGCGTTTCGCCGTTTGCGGAAGAAAGTCTGATGTAGAACAAGTAGCAGAAGCATACATGCTCAAGAGGGATCACCCGAAATTCAAAGGCAACTGAATTTCGGCAACCGGGGCATCGAAGTCGGAATGCCGCGAAACTCACCGAGTCAAAGCGTTTCGCCGTTTGCGGAAGAAAGTCTGATGTAGAACAAGTAGCAGAAGCATACATGCTCAAGAGGGATCACCCGAAATTCAAAGGCAACTGAATTTCGGCAACCGGGGCATCGAAGTCGGAATGCCGCGAAACTCACCGAGTCAAAGCGTTTCGCCGTTTGCGGAAGAAAGTCTGATGTAGAACAAGTAGCAGAAGCATACATGCTCAAGAGGGATCACCCGAAATTCAAAGGCAACTGAATTTCGGCAACCGGGGCATCGAAGTCGGAATGCCGCGAAACTCACCGAGTCAAAGCGTTTCGCCGTTTGCGGAAGAAAGTCTGATGTAGAACAAGTAGCAGAAGCATACATGCTCAAGAGGGATCACCCGAAATTCAAAGGCAACTGAATTTCGGCAACCGGGGCATCGAAGTCGGAATGCCGCGAAACTCACCGAGTCAAAGCGTTTCGCCGTTTGCGGAAGAAAGTCTGATGTAGAACAAGTAGCAGAAGCATACATGCTCAAGAGGGATCACCCGAAATTCAAAGGCAACTGAATTTCGGCAACCGGGGCATCGAAGTCGGAATGCCGCGAAACTCACCGAGTCAAAGCGTTTCGCCGTTTGCGGAAGAAAGTCTGATGTAGAACAAGTAGCAGAAGCATACATGCTCAAGAGGGATCACCCGAAATTCAAAGGCAACTGAATTTCGGCAACCGGGGCATCGAAGTCGGAATGCCGCGAAACTCACCGAGTCAAAGCGTTTCGCCGTTTGCGGAAGAAAGTCTGATGTAGAACAAGTAGCAGAAGCATACATGCTCAAGAGGGATCACCCGAAATTCAAAGGCAACTGAATTTCGGCAACCGGGGCATCGAAGTCGGAATGCCGCGAAACTCACCGAGTCAAAGCGTTTCGCCGTTTGCGGAAGAAAGTCTGATGTAGAACAAGTAGCAGAAGCATACATGCTCAAGAGGGATCACCCGAAATTCAAAGGCAACTGAATTTCGGCAACCGGGGCATCGAAGTCGGAATGCCGCGAAACTCACCGAGTCAAAGCGTTTCGCCGTTTGCGGAAGAAGTCTGATGTAGAACAAGTAGCAGAAGCATACATGCTCAAGAGGGATCACCCGAAATTCAAAGGCAACTGAATTTCGGCAACCGGGCATCGAAGTCGGAATGCCGCGAAACTCACCGAGTCAAAGCGTTTCGCCGTTTGCGGAAGAAGTCTGATGTAGAACAAGTAGCAGAAGCATACATGCTCAAGAGGGATCACCCGAAATTCAAAGGCAACTGAATTTCGGCAACCGGGGCATCGAAGTCGGAATGCCGCGAAACTCACCGAGTCAAAGCGTTTCGCCGTTTGCGGAAGAAGTCTGATGTAGAACAAGTAGCAGAAGCATACATGCTCAAGAGGGATCACCCGAAATTCAAAGGCAACTGAATTTCGGCAACCGGGGCATCGAAGTCGGAATGCCGCGAAACTCACCGAGTCAAAGCGTTTCGCCGTTTGCGGAAGAAAGTCTGATGTAGAACAAGTAGCAGAAGCATACATGCTCAAGAGGGATCACCCGAAATTCAAAGGCAACTGAATTTCGGCAACCGGGGCATCGAAGTCGGAATGCCGCGAAACTCACCGAGTCAAAGCGTTTCGCCGTTTGCGGAAGAAAGTCTGATGTAGAACAAGTAGCAGAAGCATACATGCTCAAGAGGGATCACCCGAAATTCAAAGGCAACTGAATTTCGGCAACCGGGCATCGAAGTCGGAATGCCGCGAAACTCACCGAGTCAAAGCGTTTCGCCGTTTGCGGAAGAAGTCTGATGTAGAACAAGTAGCAGAAGCATACATGCTCAAGAGGGATCACCCGAAATTCAAAGGCAACTGAATTTCGGCAACCGGGGCATCGAAGTCGGAATGCCGCGAAACTCACCGAGTCAAAGCGTTTCGCCGTTTGCGGAAGAAAGTCTGATGTAGAACAAGTAGCAGAAGCATACATGCTCAAGAGGGATCACCCGAAATTCAAAGGCAACTGAATTTCGGCAACCGGGCATCGAAGTCGGAATGCCGCGAAACTCACCGAGTCAAAGCGTTTCGCCGTTTGCGGAAGAAAGTCTGATGTAGAACAAGTAGCAGAAGCATACATGCTCAAGAGGGATCACCCGAAATTCAAAGGCAACTGAATTTCGGCAACCGGGGCATCGAAGTCGGAATGCCGCGAAACTCACCGAGTCAAAGCGTTTCGCCGTTTGCGGAAGAAAGTCTGATGTAGAACAAGTAGCAGAAGCATACATGCTCAAGAGGGATCACCCGAAATTCAAAGGCAACTGAATTTCGGCAACCGGGGCATCGAAGTCGGAATGCCGCGAAACTCACCGAGTCAAAGCGTTTCGCCGTTTGCGGAAGAAAGTCTGATGTAGAACAAGTAGCAGAAGCATACATGCTCAAGAGGGATCACCCGAAATTCAAAGGCAACTGAATTTCGGCAACCGGGGCATCGAAGTCGGAATGCCGCGAAACTCACCGAGTCAAAGCGTTTCGCCGTTTGCGGAAGAAGTCTGATGTAGAACAAGTAGCAGAAGCATACATGCTCAAGAGGGATCACCCGAAATTCAAAGGCAACTGAATTTCGGCAACCGGGGCATCGAAGTCGGAATGCCGCGAAACTCACCGAGTCAAAGCGTTTCGCCGTTTGCGGAAGAAAGTCTGATGTAGAACAAGTAGCAGAAGCATACATGCTCAAGAGGGATCACCCGAAATTCAAAGGCAACTGAATTTCGGCAACCGGGCATCGAAGTCGGAATGCCGCGAAACTCACCGAGTCAAAGCGTTTCGCCGTTTGCGGAAGAAAGTCTGATGTAGAACAAGTAGCAGAAGCATACATGCTCAAGAGGGATCACCCGAAATTCAAAGGCAACTGAATTTCGGCAACCGGGCATCGAAGTCGGAATGCCGCGAAACTCACCGAGTCAAAGCGTTTCGCCGTTTGCGGAAGGTCTGATGTAGAACAAGTAGCAGAAGCATACATGCTCAAGAGGGATCACCCGAAATTCAAAGGCAACTGAATTTCGGCAAGGGGCAGAAAAGTCGGAATGCCGCGAAACTCACCGAGTCAAAGCGTTTCGCCGTTTGCGGAAGAAAGTCTGATGTAGAACAAGTAGCAGAAGCATACATGCTCAAGAGGGATCACCCGAAATTCAAAGGCAACTGAATTTCGGCAACCGGGGCATCGAAGTCGGAATGCCGCGAAACTCACCGAGTCAAAGCGTTTCGCCGTTTGCGGAAGAAAGTCTGATGTAGAACAAGTAGCAGAAGCATACATGCTCAAGAGGGATCACCCGAAATTCAAAGGCAACTGAATTTCGGCAACCGGGCATCGAAGTCGGAATGCCGCGAAACTCACCGAGTCAAAGCGTTTCGCCGTTTGCGGAAGAAGTCTGATGTAGAACAAGTAGCAGAAGCATACATGCTCAAGAGGGATCACCCGAAATTCAAAGGCAACTGAATTTCGGCAACCGGGGCATCGAAGTCGGAATGCCGCGAAACTCACCGAGTCAAAGCGTTTCGCCGTTTGCGGAAGAAAGTCTGATGTAGAACAAGTAGCAGAAGCATACATGCTCAAGAGGGATCACCCGAAATTCAAAGGCAACTGAATTTCGGCAACCGGGCATCGAAGTCGGAATGCCGCGAAACTCACCGAGTCAAAGCGTTTCGCCGTTTGCGGAAGAAAGTCTGATGTAGAACAAGTAGCAGAAGCATACATGCTCAAGAGGGATCACCCGAAATTCAAAGGCAACTGAATTTCGGCAACCGGGGCATCGAAGTCGGAATGCCGCGAAACTCACCGAGTCAAAGCGTTTCGCCGTTTGCGGAAGAAAGTCTGATGTAGAACAAGTAGCAGAAGCATACATGCTCAAGAGGGATCACCCGAAATTCAAAGGCAACTGAATTTCGGCAACCGGGGCATCGAAGTCGGAATGCCGCGAAACTCACCGAGTCAAAGCGTTTCGCCGTTTGCGGAAGAAAGTCTGATGTAGAACAAGTAGCAGAAGCATACATGCTCAAGAGGGATCACCCGAAATTCAAAGGCAACTGAATTTCGGCAACCGGGGCATCGAAGTCGGAATGCCGCGAAACTCACCGAGTCAAAGCGTTTCGCCGTTTGCGGAAGAAAGTCTGATGTAGAACAAGTAGCAGAAGCATACATGCTCAAGAGGGATCACCCGAAATTCAAAGGCAACTGAATTTCGGCAACCGGGGCATCGAAGTCGGAATGCCGCGAAACTCACCGAGTCAAAGCGTTTCGCCGTTTGCGGAAGAAAGTCTGATGTAGAACAAGTAGCAGAAGCATACATGCTCAAGAGGGATCACCCGAAATTCAAAGGCAACTGAATTTCGGCAACCGGGGCATCGAAGTCGGAATGCCGCGAAACTCACCGAGTCAAAGCGTTTCGCCGTTTGCGGAAGAAGTCTGATGTAGAACAAGTAGCAGAAGCATACATGCTCAAGAGGGATCACCCGAAATTCAAAGGCAACTGAATTTCGGCAACCGGGGCATCGAAGTCGGAATGCCGCGAAACTCACCGAGTCAAAGCGTTTCGCCGTTTGCGGAAGAAAGTCTGATGTAGAACAAGTAGCAGAAGCATACATGCTCAAGAGGGATCACCCGAAATTCAAAGGCAACTGAATTTCGGCAACCGGGGCATCGAAGTCGGAATGCCGCGAAACTCACCGAGTCAAAGCGTTTCGCCGTTTGCGGAAGAAAGTCTGATGTAGAACAAGTAGCAGAAGCATACATGCTCAAGAGGGATCACCCGAAATTCAAAGGCAACTGAATTTCGGCAACCGGGGCATCGAAGTCGGAATGCCGCGAAACTCACCGAGTCAAAGCGTTTCGCCGTTTGCGGAAGAAAGTCTGATGTAGAACAAGTAGCAGAAGCATACATGCTCAAGAGGGATCACCCGAAATTCAAAGGCAACTGAATTTCGGCAACCGGGCATCGAAGTCGGAATGCCGCGAAACTCACCGAGTCAAAGCGTTTCGCCGTTTGCGGAAGAAAGTCTGATGTAGAACAAGTAGCAGAAGCATACATGCTCAAGAGGGATCACCCGAAATTCAAAGGCAACTGAATTTCGGCAACCGGGGCATCGAAGTCGGAATGCCGCGAAACTCACCGAGTCAAAGCGTTTCGCCGTTTGCGGAAGAAAGTCTGATGTAGAACAAGTAGCAGAAGCATACATGCTCAAGAGGGATCACCCGAAATTCAAAGGCAACTGAATTTCGGCAACCGGGCATCGAAGTCGGAATGCCGCGAAACTCACCGAGTCAAAGCGTTTCGCCGTTTGCGGAAGAAAGTCTGATGTAGAACAAGTAGCAGAAGCATACATGCTCAAGAGGGATCACCCGAAATTCAAAGGCAACTGAATTTCGGCAACCGGGGCATCGAAGTCGGAATGCCGCGAAACTCACCGAGTCAAAGCGTTTCGCCGTTTGCGGAAGAAAGTCTGATGTAGAACAAGTAGCAGAAGCATACATGCTCAAGAGGGATCACCCGAAATTCAAAGGCAACTGAATTTCGGCAACCGGGGCATCGAAGTCGGAATGCCGCGAAACTCACCGAGTCAAAGCGTTTCGCCGTTTGCGGAAGAAAGTCTGATGTAGAACAAGTAGCAGAAGCATACATGCTCAAGAGGGATCACCCGAAATTCAAAGGCAACTGAATTTCGGCAACCGGGGCATCGAAGTCGGAATGCCGCGAAACTCACCGAGTCAAAGCGTTTCGCCGTTTGCGGAAGAAAGTCTGATGTAGAACAAGTAGCAGAAGCATACATGCTCAAGAGGGATCACCCGAAATTCAAAGGCAACTGAATTTCGGCAACCGGGGCATCGAAGTCGGAATGCCGCGAAACTCACCGAGTCAAAGCGTTTCGCCGTTTGCGGAAGAAGTCTGATGTAGAACAAGTAGCAGAAGCATACATGCTCAAGAGGGATCACCCGAAATTCAAAGGCAACTGAATTTCGGCAACCGGGGCATCGAAGTCGGAATGCCGCGAAACTCACCGAGTCAAAGCGTTTCGCCGTTTGCGGAAGAAAGTCTGATGTAGAACAAGTAGCAGAAGCATACATGCTCAAGAGGGATCACCCGAAATTCAAAGGCAACTGAATTTCGGCAACCGGGGCATCGAAGTCGGAATGCCGCGAAACTCACCGAGTCAAAGCGTTTCGCCGTTTGCGGAAGAAAGTCTGATGTAGAACAAGTAGCAGAAGCATACATGCTCAAGAGGGATCACCCGAAATTCAAAGGCAACTGAATTTCGGCAACCGGGCATCGAAGTCGGAATGCCGCGAAACTCACCGAGTCAAAGCGTTTCGCCGTTTGCGGAAGAAAGTCTGATGTAGAACAAGTAGCAGAAGCATACATGCTCAAGAGGGATCACCCGAAATTCAAAGGCAACTGAATTTCGGCAACCGGGGCATCGAAGTCGGAATGCCGCGAAACTCACCGAGTCAAAGCGTTTCGCCGTTTGCGGAAGAAAGTCTGATGTAGAACAAGTAGCAGAAGCATACATGCTCAAGAGGGATCACCCGAAATTCAAAGGCAACTGAATTTCGGCAACCGGGGCATCGAAGTCGGAATGCCGCGAAACTCACCGAGTCAAAGCGTTTCGCCGTTTGCGGAAGAAAGTCTGATGTAGAACAAGTAGCAGAAGCATACATGCTCAAGAGGGATCACCCGAAATTCAAAGGCAACTGAATTTCGGCAACCGGGGCATCGAAGTCGGAATGCCGCGAAACTCACCGAGTCAAAGCGTTTCGCCGTTTGCGGAAGAAAGTCTGATGTAGAACAAGTAGCAGAAGCATACATGCTCAAGAGGGATCACCCGAAATTCAAAGGCAACTGAATTTCGGCAACCGGGGCATCGAAGTCGGAATGCCGCGAAACTCACCGAGTCAAAGCGTTTCGCCGTTTGCGGAAGAAAGTCTGATGTAGAACAAGTAGCAGAAGCATACATGCTCAAGAGGGATCACCCGAAATTCAAAGGCAACTGAATTTCGGCAACCGGGCATCGAAGTCGGAATGCCGCGAAACTCACCGAGTCAAAGCGTTTCGCCGTTTGCGGAAGAAAGTCTGATGTAGAACAAGTAGCAGAAGCATACATGCTCAAGAGGGATCACCCGAAATTCAAAGGCAACTGAATTTCGGCAACCGGGCATCGAAGTCGGAATGCCGCGAAACTCACCGAGTCAAAGCGTTTCGCCGTTTGCGGAAGAAAGTCTGATGTAGAACAAGTAGCAGAAGCATACATGCTCAAGAGGGATCACCCGAAATTCAAAGGCAACTGAATTTCGGCAACCGGGCATCGAAGTCGGAATGCCGCGAAACTCACCGAGTCAAAGCGTTTCGCCGTTTGCGGAAGAAGTCTGATGTAGAACAAGTAGCAGAAGCATACATGCTCAAGAGGGATCACCCGAAATTCAAAGGCAACTGAATTTCGGCAACCGGGGCATCGAAGTCGGAATGCCGCGAAACTCACCGAGTCAAAGCGTTTCGCCGTTTGCGGAAGAAAGTCTGATGTAGAACAAGTAGCAGAAGCATACATGCTCAAGAGGGATCACCCGAAATTCAAAGGCAACTGAATTTCGGCAACCGGGGCATCGAAGTCGGAATGCCGCGAAACTCACCGAGTCAAAGCGTTTCGCCGTTTGCGGAAGAAAGTCTGATGTAGAACAAGTAGCAGAAGCATACATGCTCAAGAGGGATCACCCGAAATTCAAAGGCAACTGAATTTCGGCAACCGGGGCATCGAAGTCGGAATGCCGCGAAACTCACCGAGTCAAAGCGTTTCGCCGTTTGCGGAAGAAAGTCTGATGTAGAACAAGTAGCAGAAGCATACATGCTCAAGAGGGATCACCCGAAATTCAAAGGCAACTGAATTTCGGCAACCGGGGCATCGAAGTCGGAATGCCGCGAAACTCACCGAGTCAAAGCGTTTCGCCGTTTGCGGAAGAAGTCTGATGTAGAACAAGTAGCAGAAGCATACATGCTCAAGAGGGATCACCCGAAATTCAAAGGCAACTGAATTTCGGCAACCGGGGCATCGAAGTCGGAATGCCGCGAAACTCACCGAGTCAAAGCGTTTCGCCGTTTGCGGAAGAAAGTCTGATGTAGAACAAGTAGCAGAAGCATACATGCTCAAGAGGGATCACCCGAAATTCAAAGGCAACTGAATTTCGGCAACCGGGGCATCGAAGTCGGAATGCCGCGAAACTCACCGAGTCAAAGCGTTTCGCCGTTTGCGGAAGAAAGTCTGATGTAGAACAAGTAGCAGAAGCATACATGCTCAAGAGGGATCACCCGAAATTCAAAGGCAACTGAATTTCGGCAACCGGGGCATCGAAGTCGGAATGCCGCGAAACTCACCGAGTCAAAGCGTTTCGCCGTTTGCGGAAGAAAGTCTGATGTAGAACAAGTAGCAGAAGCATACATGCTCAAGAGGGATCACCCGAAATTCAAAGGCAACTGAATTTCGGCAACCGGGCATCGAAGTCGGAATGCCGCGAAACTCACCGAGTCAAAGCGTTTCGCCGTTTGCGGAAGAAAGTCTGATGTAGAACAAGTAGCAGAAGCATACATGCTCAAGAGGGATCACCCGAAATTCAAAGGCAACTGAATTTCGGCAACCGGGGCATCGAAGTCGGAATGCCGCGAAACTCACCGAGTCAAAGCGTTTCGCCGTTTGCGGAAGAAAGTCTGATGTAGAACAAGTAGCAGAAGCATACATGCTCAAGAGGGATCACCCGAAATTCAAAGGCAACTGAATTTCGGCAACCGGGCATCGAAGTCGGAATGCCGCGAAACTCACCGAGTCAAAGCGTTTCGCCGTTTGCGGAAGAAGTCTGATGTAGAACAAGTAGCAGAAGCATACATGCTCAAGAGGGATCACCCGAAATTCAAAGGCAACTGAATTTCGGCAACCGGGGCATCGAAGTCGGAATGCCGCGAAACTCACCGAGTCAAAGCGTTTCGCCGTTTGCGGAAGAAAGTCTGATGTAGAACAAGTAGCAGAAGCATACATGCTCAAGAGGGATCACCCGAAATTCAAAGGCAACTGAATTTCGGCAACCGGGGCATCGAAGTCGGAATGCCGCGAAACTCACCGAGTCAAAGCGTTTCGCCGTTTGCGGAAGAAGTCTGATGTAGAACAAGTAGCAGAAGCATACATGCTCAAGAGGGATCACCCGAAATTCAAAGGCAACTGAATTTCGGCAACCGGGGCATCGAAGTCGGAATGCCGCGAAACTCACCGAGTCAAAGCGTTTCGCCGTTTGCGGAAGAAAGTCTGATGTAGAACAAGTAGCAGAAGCATACATGCTCAAGAGGGATCACCCGAAATTCAAAGGCAACTGAATTTCGGCAACCGGGGCATCGAAGTCGGAATGCCGCGAAACTCACCGAGTCAAAGCGTTTCGCCGTTTGCGGAAGAAAGTCTGATGTAGAACAAGTAGCAGAAGCATACATGCTCAAGAGGGATCACCCGAAATTCAAAGGCAACTGAATTTCGGCAACCGGGGCATCGAAGTCGGAATGCCGCGAAACTCACCGAGTCAAAGCGTTTCGCCGTTTGCGGAAGAAGTCTGATGTAGAACAAGTAGCAGAAGCATACATGCTCAAGAGGGATCACCCGAAATTCAAAGGCAACTGAATTTCGGCAACCGGGGCATCGAAGTCGGAATGCCGCGAAACTCACCGAGTCAAAGCGTTTCGCCGTTTGCGGAAGAAAGTCTGATGTAGAACAAGTAGCAGAAGCATACATGCTCAAGAGGGATCACCCGAAATTCAAAGGCAACTGAATTTCGGCAACCGGGCATCGAAGTCGGAATGCCGCGAAACTCACCGAGTCAAAGCGTTTCGCCGTTTGCGGAAGAAAGTCTGATGTAGAACAAGTAGCAGAAGCATACATGCTCAAGAGGGATCACCCGAAATTCAAAGGCAACTGAATTTCGGCAACCGGGCATCGAAGTCGGAATGCCGCGAAACTCACCGAGTCAAAGCGTTTCGCCGTTTGCGGAAGAAAGTCTGATGTAGAACAAGTAGCAGAAGCATACATGCTCAAGAGGGATCACCCGAAATTCAAAGGCAACTGAATTTCGGCAACCGGGCATCGAAGTCGGAATGCCGCGAAACTCACCGAGTCAAAGCGTTTCGCCGTTTGCGGAAGAAAGTCTGATGTAGAACAAGTAGCAGAAGCATACATGCTCAAGAGGGATCACCCGAAATTCAAAGGCAACTGAATTTCGGCAACCGGGCATCGAAGTCGGAATGCCGCGAAACTCACCGAGTCAAAGCGTTTCGCCGTTTGCGGAAGAAAGTCTGATGTAGAACAAGTAGCAGAAGCATACATGCTCAAGAGGGATCACCCGAAATTCAAAGGCAACTGAATTTCGGCAACCGGGGCATCGAAGTCGGAATGCCGCGAAACTCACCGAGTCAAAGCGTTTCGCCGTTTGCGGAAGAAAGTCTGATGTAGAACAAGTAGCAGAAGCATACATGCTCAAGAGGGATCACCCGAAATTCAAAGGCAACTGAATTTCGGCAACCGGGGCATCGAAGTCGGAATGCCGCGAAACTCACCGAGTCAAAGCGTTTCGCCGTTTGCGGAAGAAAGTCTGATGTAGAACAAGTAGCAGAAGCATACATGCTCAAGAGGGATCACCCGAAATTCAAAGGCAACTGAATTTCGGCAACCGGGCATCGAAGTCGGAATGCCGCGAAACTCACCGAGTCAAAGCGTTTCGCCGTTTGCGGAAGAAAGTCTGATGTAGAACAAGTAGCAGAAGCATACATGCTCAAGAGGGATCACCCGAAATTCAAAGGCAACTGAATTTCGGCAACCGGGCATCGAAGTCGGAATGCCGCGAAACTCACCGAGTCAAAGCGTTTCGCCGTTTGCGGAAGAAAGTCTGATGTAGAACAAGTAGCAGAAGCATACATGCTCAAGAGGGATCACCCGAAATTCAAAGGCAACTGAATTTCGGCAACCGGGGCATCGAAGTCGGAATGCCGCGAAACTCACCGAGTCAAAGCGTTTCGCCGTTTGCGGAAGAAAGTCTGATGTAGAACAAGTAGCAGAAGCATACATGCTCAAGAGGGATCACCCGAAATTCAAAGGCAACTGAATTTCGGCAACCGGGGCATCGAAGTCGGAATGCCGCGAAACTCACCGAGTCAAAGCGTTTCGCCGTTTGCGGAAGAAAGTCTGATGTAGAACAAGTAGCAGAAGCATACATGCTCAAGAGGGATCACCCGAAATTCAAAGGCAACTGAATTTCGGCAACCGGGGCATCGAAGTCGGAATGCCGCGAAACTCACCGAGTCAAAGCGTTTCGCCGTTTGCGGAAGAAAGTCTGATGTAGAACAAGTAGCAGAAGCATACATGCTCAAGAGGGATCACCCGAAATTCAAAGGCAACTGAATTTCGGCAACCGGGGCATCGAAGTCGGAATGCCGCGAAACTCACCGAGTCAAAGCGTTTCGCCGTTTGCGGAAGAAGTCTGATGTAGAACAAGTAGCAGAAGCATACATGCTCAAGAGGGATCACCCGAAATTCAAAGGCAACTGAATTTCGGCAACCGGGGCATCGAAGTCGGAATGCCGCGAAACTCACCGAGTCAAAGCGTTTCGCCGTTTGCGGAAGAAAGTCTGATGTAGAACAAGTAGCAGAAGCATACATGCTCAAGAGGGATCACCCGAAATTCAAAGGCAACTGAATTTCGGCAACCGGGGCATCGAAGTCGGAATGCCGCGAAACTCACCGAGTCAAAGCGTTTCGCCGTTTGCGGAAGAAGTCTGATGTAGAACAAGTAGCAGAAGCATACATGCTCAAGAGGGATCACCCGAAATTCAAAGGCAACTGAATTTCGGCAACCGGGGCATCGAAGTCGGAATGCCGCGAAACTCACCGAGTCAAAGCGTTTCGCCGTTTGCGGAAGAAAGTCTGATGTAGAACAAGTAGCAGAAGCATACATGCTCAAGAGGGATCACCCGAAATTCAAAGGCAACTGAATTTCGGCAACCGGGGCATCGAAGTCGGAATGCCGCGAAACTCACCGAGTCAAAGCGTTTCGCCGTTTGCGGAAGAAAGTCTGATGTAGAACAAGTAGCAGAAGCATACATGCTCAAGAGGGATCACCCGAAATTCAAAGGCAACTGAATTTCGGCAACCGGGGCATCGAAGTCGGAATGCCGCGAAACTCACCGAGTCAAAGCGTTTCGCCGTTTGCGGAAGAAAGTCTGATGTAGAACAAGTAGCAGAAGCATACATGCTCAAGAGGGATCACCCGAAATTCAAAGGCAACTGAATTTCGGCAACCGGGGCATCGAAGTCGGAATGCCGCGAAACTCACCGAGTCAAAGCGTTTCGCCGTTTGCGGAAGAAGTCTGATGTAGAACAAGTAGCAGAAGCATACATGCTCAAGAGGGATCACCCGAAATTCAAAGGCAACTGAATTTCGGCAACCGGGCATCGAAGTCGGAATGCCGCGAAACTCACCGAGTCAAAGCGTTTCGCCGTTTGCGGAAGAAAGTCTGATGTAGAACAAGTAGCAGAAGCATACATGCTCAAGAGGGATCACCCGAAATTCAAAGGCAACTGAATTTCGGCAACCGGGGCATCGAAGTCGGAATGCCGCGAAACTCACCGAGTCAAAGCGTTTCGCCGTTTGCGGAAGAAGTCTGATGTAGAACAAGTAGCAGAAGCATACATGCTCAAGAGGGATCACCCGAAATTCAAAGGCAACTGAATTTCGGCAACCGGGCATCGAAGTCGGAATGCCGCGAAACTCACCGAGTCAAAGCGTTTCGCCGTTTGCGGAAGAAGTCTGATGTAGAACAAGTAGCAGAAGCATACATGCTCAAGAGGGATCACCCGAAATTCAAAGGCAACTGAATTTCGGCAACCGGGCATCGAAGTCGGAATGCCGCGAAACTCACCGAGTCAAAGCGTTTCGCCGTTTGCGGAAGAAAGTCTGATGTAGAACAAGTAGCAGAAGCATACATGCTCAAGAGGGATCACCCGAAATTCAAAGGCAACTGAATTTCGGCAACCGGGGCATCGAAGTCGGAATGCCGCGAAACTCACCGAGTCAAAGCGTTTCGCCGTTTGCGGAAGAAAGTCTGATGTAGAACAAGTAGCAGAAGCATACATGCTCAAGAGGGATCACCCGAAATTCAAAGGCAACTGAATTTCGGCAACCGGGGCATCGAAGTCGGAATGCCGCGAAACTCACCGAGTCAAAGCGTTTCGCCGTTTGCGGAAGAAGTCTGATGTAGAACAAGTAGCAGAAGCATACATGCTCAAGAGGGATCACCCGAAATTCAAAGGCAACTGAATTTCGGCAACCGGGGCATCGAAGTCGGAATGCCGCGAAACTCACCGAGTCAAAGCGTTTCGCCGTTTGCGGAAGAAGTCTGATGTAGAACAAGTAGCAGAAGCATACATGCTCAAGAGGGATCACCCGAAATTCAAAGGCAACTGAATTTCGGCAACCGGGCATCGAAGTCGGAATGCCGCGAAACTCACCGAGTCAAAGCGTTTCGCCGTTTGCGGAAGAAAGTCTGATGTAGAACAAGTAGCAGAAGCATACATGCTCAAGAGGGATCACCCGAAATTCAAAGGCAACTGAATTTCGGCAACCGGGGCATCGAAGTCGGAATGCCGCGAAACTCACCGAGTCAAAGCGTTTCGCCGTTTGCGGAAGAAGTCTGATGTAGAACAAGTAGCAGAAGCATACATGCTCAAGAGGGATCACCCGAAATTCAAAGGCAACTGAATTTCGGCAACCGGGGCATCGAAGTCGGAATGCCGCGAAACTCACCGAGTCAAAGCGTTTCGCCGTTTGCGGAAGAAAGTCTGATGTAGAACAAGTAGCAGAAGCATACATGCTCAAGAGGGATCACCCGAAATTCAAAGGCAACTGAATTTCGGCAACCGGGCATCGAAGTCGGAATGCCGCGAAACTCACCGAGTCAAAGCGTTTCGCCGTTTGCGGAAGAAAGTCTGATGTAGAACAAGTAGCAGAAGCATACATGCTCAAGAGGGATCACCCGAAATTCAAAGGCAACTGAATTTCGGCAACCGGGCATCGAAGTCGGAATGCCGCGAAACTCACCGAGTCAAAGCGTTTCGCCGTTTGCGGAAGAAAGTCTGATGTAGAACAAGTAGCAGAAGCATACATGCTCAAGAGGGATCACCCGAAATTCAAAGGCAACTGAATTTCGGCAACCGGGGCATCGAAGTCGGAATGCCGCGAAACTCACCGAGTCAAAGCGTTTCGCCGTTTGCGGAAGAAGTCTGATGTAGAACAAGTAGCAGAAGCATACATGCTCAAGAGGGATCACCCGAAATTCAAAGGCAACTGAATTTCGGCAACCGGGGCATCGAAGTCGGAATGCCGCGAAACTCACCGAGTCAAAGCGTTTCGCCGTTTGCGGAAGAAAGTCTGATGTAGAACAAGTAGCAGAAGCATACATGCTCAAGAGGGATCACCCGAAATTCAAAGGCAACTGAATTTCGGCAACCGGGGCATCGAAGTCGGAATGCCGCGAAACTCACCGAGTCAAAGCGTTTCGCCGTTTGCGGAAGAAGTCTGATGTAGAACAAGTAGCAGAAGCATACATGCTCAAGAGGGATCACCCGAAATTCAAAGGCAACTGAATTTCGGCAACCGGGCATCGAAGTCGGAATGCCGCGAAACTCACCGAGTCAAAGCGTTTCGCCGTTTGCGGAAGAAAGTCTGATGTAGAACAAGTAGCAGAAGCATACATGCTCAAGAGGGATCACCCGAAATTCAAAGGCAACTGAATTTCGGCAACCGGGCATCGAAGTCGGAATGCCGCGAAACTCACCGAGTCAAAGCGTTTCGCCGTTTGCGGAAGAAGTCTGATGTAGAACAAGTAGCAGAAGCATACATGCTCAAGAGGGATCACCCGAAATTCAAAGGCAACTGAATTTCGGCAACCGGGCATCGAAGTCGGAATGCCGCGAAACTCACCGAGTCAAAGCGTTTCGCCGTTTGCGGAAGAAAGTCTGATGTAGAACAAGTAGCAGAAGCATACATGCTCAAGAGGGATCACCCGAAATTCAAAGGCAACTGAATTTCGGCAACCGGGCATCGAAGTCGGAATGCCGCGAAACTCACCGAGTCAAAGCGTTTCGCCGTTTGCGGAAGAAGTCTGATGTAGAACAAGTAGCAGAAGCATACATGCTCAAGAGGGATCACCCGAAATTCAAAGGCAACTGAATTTCGGCAACCGGGCATCGAAGTCGGAATGCCGCGAAACTCACCGAGTCAAAGCGTTTCGCCGTTTGCGGAAGAAGTCTGATGTAGAACAAGTAGCAGAAGCATACATGCTCAAGAGGGATCACCCGAAATTCAAAGGCAACTGAATTTCGGCAACCGGGGCATCGAAGTCGGAATGCCGCGAAACTCACCGAGTCAAAGCGTTTCGCCGTTTGCGGAAGAAAGTCTGATGTAGAACAAGTAGCAGAAGCATACATGCTCAAGAGGGATCACCCGAAATTCAAAGGCAACTGAATTTCGGCAACCGGGGCATCGAAGTCGGAATGCCGCGAAACTCACCGAGTCAAAGCGTTTCGCCGTTTGCGGAAGAAAGTCTGATGTAGAACAAGTAGCAGAAGCATACATGCTCAAGAGGGATCACCCGAAATTCAAAGGCAACTGAATTTCGGCAACCGGGGCATCGAAGTCGGAATGCCGCGAAACTCACCGAGTCAAAGCGTTTCGCCGTTTGCGGAAGAAAGTCTGATGTAGAACAAGTAGCAGAAGCATACATGCTCAAGAGGGATCACCCGAAATTCAAAGGCAACTGAATTTCGGCAACCGGGGCATCGAAGTCGGAATGCCGCGAAACTCACCGAGTCAAAGCGTTTCGCCGTTTGCGGAAGAAGTCTGATGTAGAACAAGTAGCAGAAGCATACATGCTCAAGAGGGATCACCCGAAATTCAAAGGCAACTGAATTTCGGCAACCGGGGCATCGAAGTCGGAATGCCGCGAAACTCACCGAGTCAAAGCGTTTCGCCGTTTGCGGAAGAAAGTCTGATGTAGAACAAGTAGCAGAAGCATACATGCTCAAGAGGGATCACCCGAAATTCAAAGGCAACTGAATTTCGGCAACCGGGGCATCGAAGTCGGAATGCCGCGAAACTCACCGAGTCAAAGCGTTTCGCCGTTTGCGGAAGAAAGTCTGATGTAGAACAAGTAGCAGAAGCATACATGCTCAAGAGGGATCACCCGAAATTCAAAGGCAACTGAATTTCGGCAACCGGGCATCGAAGTCGGAATGCCGCGAAACTCACCGAGTCAAAGCGTTTCGCCGTTTGCGGAAGAAGTCTGATGTAGAACAAGTAGCAGAAGCATACATGCTCAAGAGGGATCACCCGAAATTCAAAGGCAACTGAATTTCGGCAACCGGGGCATCGAAGTCGGAATGCCGCGAAACTCACCGAGTCAAAGCGTTTCGCCGTTTGCGGAAGAAAGTCTGATGTAGAACAAGTAGCAGAAGCATACATGCTCAAGAGGGATCACCCGAAATTCAAAGGCAACTGAATTTCGGCAACCGGGGCATCGAAGTCGGAATGCCGCGAAACTCACCGAGTCAAAGCGTTTCGCCGTTTGCGGAAGAAAGTCTGATGTAGAACAAGTAGCAGAAGCATACATGCTCAAGAGGGATCACCCGAAATTCAAAGGCAACTGAATTTCGGCAACCGGGGCATCGAAGTCGGAATGCCGCGAAACTCACCGAGTCAAAGCGTTTCGCCGTTTGCGGAAGAAAGTCTGATGTAGAACAAGTAGCAGAAGCATACATGCTCAAGAGGGATCACCCGAAATTCAAAGGCAACTGAATTTCGGCAACCGGGCATCGAAGTCGGAATGCCGCGAAACTCACCGAGTCAAAGCGTTTCGCCGTTTGCGGAAGAAGTCTGATGTAGAACAAGTAGCAGAAGCATACATGCTCAAGAGGGATCACCCGAAATTCAAAGGCAACTGAATTTCGGCAACCGGGGCATCGAAGTCGGAATGCCGCGAAACTCACCGAGTCAAAGCGTTTCGCCGTTTGCGGAAGAAAGTCTGATGTAGAACAAGTAGCAGAAGCATACATGCTCAAGAGGGATCACCCGAAATTCAAAGGCAACTGAATTTCGGCAACCGGGCATCGAAGTCGGAATGCCGCGAAACTCACCGAGTCAAAGCGTTTCGCCGTTTGCGGAAGAAAGTCTGATGTAGAACAAGTAGCAGAAGCATACATGCTCAAGAGGGATCACCCGAAATTCAAAGGCAACTGAATTTCGGCAACCGGGGCATCGAAGTCGGAATGCCGCGAAACTCACCGAGTCAAAGCGTTTCGCCGTTTGCGGAAGAAAGTCTGATGTAGAACAAGTAGCAGAAGCATACATGCTCAAGAGGGATCACCCGAAATTCAAAGGCAACTGAATTTCGGCAACCGGGGCATCGAAGTCGGAATGCCGCGAAACTCACCGAGTCAAAGCGTTTCGCCGTTTGCGGAAGAAGTCTGATGTAGAACAAGTAGCAGAAGCATACATGCTCAAGAGGGATCACCCGAAATTCAAAGGCAACTGAATTTCGGCAACCGGGGCATCGAAGTCGGAATGCCGCGAAACTCACCGAGTCAAAGCGTTTCGCCGTTTGCGGAAGAAGTCTGATGTAGAACAAGTAGCAGAAGCATACATGCTCAAGAGGGATCACCCGAAATTCAAAGGCAACTGAATTTCGGCAACCGGGCATCGAAGTCGGAATGCCGCGAAACTCACCGAGTCAAAGCGTTTCGCCGTTTGCGGAAGAAAGTCTGATGTAGAACAAGTAGCAGAAGCATACATGCTCAAGAGGGATCACCCGAAATTCAAAGGCAACTGAATTTCGGCAACCGGGGCATCGAAGTCGGAATGCCGCGAAACTCACCGAGTCAAAGCGTTTCGCCGTTTGCGGAAGAAAGTCTGATGTAGAACAAGTAGCAGAAGCATACATGCTCAAGAGGGATCACCCGAAATTCAAAGGCAACTGAATTTCGGCAACCGGGGCATCGAAGTCGGAATGCCGCGAAACTCACCGAGTCAAAGCGTTTCGCCGTTTGCGGAAGAAGTCTGATGTAGAACAAGTAGCAGAAGCATACATGCTCAAGAGGGATCACCCGAAATTCAAAGGCAACTGAATTTCGGCAACCGGGCATCGAAGTCGGAATGCCGCGAAACTCACCGAGTCAAAGCGTTTCGCCGTTTGCGGAAGAAGTCTGATGTAGAACAAGTAGCAGAAGCATACATGCTCAAGAGGGATCACCCGAAATTCAAAGGCAACTGAATTTCGGCAACCGGGGCATCGAAGTCGGAATGCCGCGAAACTCACCGAGTCAAAGCGTTTCGCCGTTTGCGGAAGAAGTCTGATGTAGAACAAGTAGCAGAAGCATACATGCTCAAGAGGGATCACCCGAAATTCAAAGGCAACTGAATTTCGGCAACCGGGCATCGAAGTCGGAATGCCGCGAAACTCACCGAGTCAAAGCGTTTCGCCGTTTGCGGAAGAAGTCTGATGTAGAACAAGTAGCAGAAGCATACATGCTCAAGAGGGATCACCCGAAATTCAAAGGCAACTGAATTTCGGCAACCGGGGCATCGAAGTCGGAATGCCGCGAAACTCACCGAGTCAAAGCGTTTCGCCGTTTGCGGAAGAAAGTCTGATGTAGAACAAGTAGCAGAAGCATACATGCTCAAGAGGGATCACCCGAAATTCAAAGGCAACTGAATTTCGGCAACCGGGCATCGAAGTCGGAATGCCGCGAAACTCACCGAGTCAAAGCGTTTCGCCGTTTGCGGAAGAAAGTCTGATGTAGAACAAGTAGCAGAAGCATACATGCTCAAGAGGGATCACCCGAAATTCAAAGGCAACTGAATTTCGGCAACCGGGGCATCGAAGTCGGAATGCCGCGAAACTCACCGAGTCAAAGCGTTTCGCCGTTTGCGGAAGAAGTCTGATGTAGAACAAGTAGCAGAAGCATACATGCTCAAGAGGGATCACCCGAAATTCAAAGGCAACTGAATTTCGGCAACCGGGGCATCGAAGTCGGAATGCCGCGAAACTCACCGAGTCAAAGCGTTTCGCCGTTTGCGGAAGAAGTCTGATGTAGAACAAGTAGCAGAAGCATACATGCTCAAGAGGGATCACCCGAAATTCAAAGGCAACTGAATTTCGGCAACCGGGGCATCGAAGTCGGAATGCCGCGAAACTCACCGAGTCAAAGCGTTTCGCCGTTTGCGGAAGAAGTCTGATGTAGAACAAGTAGCAGAAGCATACATGCTCAAGAGGGATCACCCGAAATTCAAAGGCAACTGAATTTCGGCAACCGGGGCATCGAAGTCGGAATGCCGCGAAACTCACCGAGTCAAAGCGTTTCGCCGTTTGCGGAAGAAGTCTGATGTAGAACAAGTAGCAGAAGCATACATGCTCAAGAGGGATCACCCGAAATTCAAAGGCAACTGAATTTCGGCAACCGGGCATCGAAGTCGGAATGCCGCGAAACTCACCGAGTCAAAGCGTTTCGCCGTTTGCGGAAGAAAGTCTGATGTAGAACAAGTAGCAGAAGCATACATGCTCAAGAGGGATCACCCGAAATTCAAAGGCAACTGAATTTCGGCAACCGGGGCATCGAAGTCGGAATGCCGCGAAACTCACCGAGTCAAAGCGTTTCGCCGTTTGCGGAAGAAAGTCTGATGTAGAACAAGTAGCAGAAGCATACATGCTCAAGAGGGATCACCCGAAATTCAAAGGCAACTGAATTTCGGCAACCGGGCATCGAAGTCGGAATGCCGCGAAACTCACCGAGTCAAAGCGTTTCGCCGTTTGCGGAAGAAAGTCTGATGTAGAACAAGTAGCAGAAGCATACATGCTCAAGAGGGATCACCCGAAATTCAAAGGCAACTGAATTTCGGCAACCGGGCATCGAAGTCGGAATGCCGCGAAACTCACCGAGTCAAAGCGTTTCGCCGTTTGCGGAAGAAGTCTGATGTAGAACAAGTAGCAGAAGCATACATGCTCAAGAGGGATCACCCGAAATTCAAAGGCAACTGAATTTCGGCAACCGGGCATCGAAGTCGGAATGCCGCGAAACTCACCGAGTCAAAGCGTTTCGCCGTTTGCGGAAGAAAGTCTGATGTAGAACAAGTAGCAGAAGCATACATGCTCAAGAGGGATCACCCGAAATTCAAAGGCAACTGAATTTCGGCAACCGGGGCATCGAAGTCGGAATGCCGCGAAACTCACCGAGTCAAAGCGTTTCGCCGTTTGCGGAAGAAAGTCTGATGTAGAACAAGTAGCAGAAGCATACATGCTCAAGAGGGATCACCCGAAATTCAAAGGCAACTGAATTTCGGCAACCGGGGCATCGAAGTCGGAATGCCGCGAAACTCACCGAGTCAAAGCGTTTCGCCGTTTGCGGAAGAAAGTCTGATGTAGAACAAGTAGCAGAAGCATACATGCTCAAGAGGGATCACCCGAAATTCAAAGGCAACTGAATTTCGGCAACCGGGCATCGAAGTCGGAATGCCGCGAAACTCACCGAGTCAAAGCGTTTCGCCGTTTGCGGAAGAAGTCTGATGTAGAACAAGTAGCAGAAGCATACATGCTCAAGAGGGATCACCCGAAATTCAAAGGCAACTGAATTTCGGCAACCGGGCATCGAAGTCGGAATGCCGCGAAACTCACCGAGTCAAAGCGTTTCGCCGTTTGCGGAAGAAGTCTGATGTAGAACAAGTAGCAGAAGCATACATGCTCAAGAGGGATCACCCGAAATTCAAAGGCAACTGAATTTCGGCAACCGGGCATCGAAGTCGGAATGCCGCGAAACTCACCGAGTCAAAGCGTTTCGCCGTTTGCGGAAGAAGTCTGATGTAGAACAAGTAGCAGAAGCATACATGCTCAAGAGGGATCACCCGAAATTCAAAGGCAACTGAATTTCGGCAACCGGGGCATCGAAGTCGGAATGCCGCGAAACTCACCGAGTCAAAGCGTTTCGCCGTTTGCGGAAGAAAGTCTGATGTAGAACAAGTAGCAGAAGCATACATGCTCAAGAGGGATCACCCGAAATTCAAAGGCAACTGAATTTCGGCAACCGGGGCATCGAAGTCGGAATGCCGCGAAACTCACCGAGTCAAAGCGTTTCGCCGTTTGCGGAAGAAAGTCTGATGTAGAACAAGTAGCAGAAGCATACATGCTCAAGAGGGATCACCCGAAATTCAAAGGCAACTGAATTTCGGCAACCGGGGCATCGAAGTCGGAATGCCGCGAAACTCACCGAGTCAAAGCGTTTCGCCGTTTGCGGAAGAAAGTCTGATGTAGAACAAGTAGCAGAAGCATACATGCTCAAGAGGGATCACCCGAAATTCAAAGGCAACTGAATTTCGGCAACCGGGCATCGAAGTCGGAATGCCGCGAAACTCACCGAGTCAAAGCGTTTCGCCGTTTGCGGAAGAAGTCTGATGTAGAACAAGTAGCAGAAGCATACATGCTCAAGAGGGATCACCCGAAATTCAAAGGCAACTGAATTTCGGCAACCGGGCATCGAAGTCGGAATGCCGCGAAACTCACCGAGTCAAAGCGTTTCGCCGTTTGCGGAAGAAAGTCTGATGTAGAACAAGTAGCAGAAGCATACATGCTCAAGAGGGATCACCCGAAATTCAAAGGCAACTGAATTTCGGCAACCGGGGCATCGAAGTCGGAATGCCGCGAAACTCACCGAGTCAAAGCGTTTCGCCGTTTGCGGAAGAAGTCTGATGTAGAACAAGTAGCAGAAGCATACATGCTCAAGAGGGATCACCCGAAATTCAAAGGCAACTGAATTTCGGCAACCGGGCATCGAAGTCGGAATGCCGCGAAACTCACCGAGTCAAAGCGTTTCGCCGTTTGCGGAAGAAGTCTGATGTAGAACAAGTAGCAGAAGCATACATGCTCAAGAGGGATCACCCGAAATTCAAAGGCAACTGAATTTCGGCAACCGGGCATCGAAGTCGGAATGCCGCGAAACTCACCGAGTCAAAGCGTTTCGCCGTTTGCGGAAGAAAGTCTGATGTAGAACAAGTAGCAGAAGCATACATGCTCAAGAGGGATCACCCGAAATTCAAAGGCAACTGAATTTCGGCAACCGGGCATCGAAGTCGGAATGCCGCGAAACTCACCGAGTCAAAGCGTTTCGCCGTTTGCGGAAGAAAGTCTGATGTAGAACAAGTAGCAGAAGCATACATGCTCAAGAGGGATCACCCGAAATTCAAAGGCAACTGAATTTCGGCAACCGGGGCATCGAAGTCGGAATGCCGCGAAACTCACCGAGTCAAAGCGTTTCGCCGTTTGCGGAAGAAGTCTGATGTAGAACAAGTAGCAGAAGCATACATGCTCAAGAGGGATCACCCGAAATTCAAAGGCAACTGAATTTCGGCAACCGGGCATCGAAGTCGGAATGCCGCGAAACTCACCGAGTCAAAGCGTTTCGCCGTTTTGGAAGAAAGTCTGATGTAGAACAAGTAGCAGAAGCATACATGCTCAAGAGGGATCACCCGAAATTCAAAGGCAACTGAATTTCGGCAACCGGGCATCGAAGTCGGAATGCCGCGAAACTCACCGAGTCAAAGCGTTTCGCCGTTTGCGGAAGAAAGTCTGATGTAGAACAAGTAGCAGAAGCATACATGCTCAAGAGGGATCACCCGAAATTCAAAGGCAACTGAATTTCGGCAACCGGGCATCGAAGTCGGAATGCCGCGAAACTCACCGAGTCAAAGCGTTTCGCCGTTTGCGGAAGAAGTCTGATGTAGAACAAGTAGCAGAAGCATACATGCTCAAGAGGGATCACCCGAAATTCAAAGGCAACTGAATTTCGGCAACCGGGGCATCGAAGTCGGAATGCCGCGAAACTCACCGAGTCAAAGCGTTTCGCCGTTTGCGGAAGAAAGTCTGATGTAGAACAAGTAGCAGAAGCATACATGCTCAAGAGGGATCACCCGAAATTCAAAGGCAACTGAATTTCGGCAACCGGGCATCGAAGTCGGAATGCCGCGAAACTCACCGAGTCAAAGCGTTTCGCCGTTTGCGGAAGAAAGTCTGATGTAGAACAAGTAGCAGAAGCATACATGCTCAAGAGGGATCACCCGAAATTCAAAGGCAACTGAATTTCGGCAACCGGGCATCGAAGTCGGAATGCCGCGAAACTCACCGAGTCAAAGCGTTTCGCCGTTTGCGGAAGAAAGTCTGATGTAGAACAAGTAGCAGAAGCATACATGCTCAAGAGGGATCACCCGAAATTCAAAGGCAACTGAATTTCGGCAACCGGGGCATCGAAGTCGGAATGCCGCGAAACTCACCGAGTCAAAGCGTTTCGCTGTTTGCGGAAGAAAGTCTGATGTAGAACAAGTAGCAGAAGCATACATGCTCAAGAGGGATCACCCGAAATTCAAAGGCAACTGAATTTCGGCAACCGGGGCATCGAAGTCGGAATGCCGCGAAACTCACCGAGTCAAAGCGTTTCGCCGTTTGCGGAAGAAGTCTGATGTAGAACAAGTAGCAGAAGCATACATGCTCAAGAGGGATCACCCGAAATTCAAAGGCAACTGAATTTCGGCAACCGGGGCATCGAAGTCGGAATGCCGCGAAACTCACCGAGTCAAAGCGTTTCGCCGTTTGCGGAAGAAGTCTGATGTAGAACAAGTAGCAGAAGCATACATGCTCAAGAGGGATCACCCGAAATTCAAAGGCAACTGAATTTCGGCAACCGGGCATCGAAGTCGGAATGCCGCGAAACTCACCGAGTCAAAGCGTTTCGCCGTTTGCGGAAGAAAGTCTGATGTAGAACAAGTAGCAGAAGCATACATGCTCAAGAGGGATCACCCGAAATTCAAAGGCAACTGAATTTCGGCAACCGGGGCATCGAAGTCGGAATGCCGCGAAACTCACCGAGTCAAAGCGTTTCGCCGTTTGCGGAAGAAAGTCTGATGTAGAACAAGTAGCAGAAGCATACATGCTCAAGAGGGATCACCCGAAATTCAAAGGCAACTGAATTTCGGCAACCGGGCATCGAAGTCGGAATGCCGCGAAACTCACCGAGTCAAAGCGTTTCGCCGTTTGCGGAAGAAAGTCTGATGTAGAACAAGTAGCAGAAGCATACATGCTCAAGAGGGATCACCCGAAATTCAAAGGCAACTGAATTTCGGCAACCGGGCATCGAAGTCGGAATGCCGCGAAACTCACCGAGTCAAAGCGTTTCGCCGTTTGCGGAAGAAAGTCTGATGTAGAACAAGTAGCAGAAGCATACATGCTCAAGAGGGATCACCCGAAATTCAAAGGCAACTGAATTTCGGCAACCGGGCATCGAAGTCGGAATGCCGCGAAACTCACCGAGTCAAAGCGTTTCGCCGTTTGCGGAAGAAAGTCTGATGTAGAACAAGTAGCAGAAGCATACATGCTCAAGAGGGATCACCCGAAATTCAAAGGCAACTGAATTTCGGCAACCGGGCATCGAAGTCGGAATGCCGCGAAACTCACCGAGTCAAAGCGTTTCGCCGTTTGCGGAAGAAAGTCTGATGTAGAACAAGTAGCAGAAGCATACATGCTCAAGAGGGATCACCCGAAATTCAAAGGCAACTGAATTTCGGCAACCGGGCATCGAAGTCGGAATGCCGCGAAACTCACCGAGTCAAAGCGTTTCGCCGTTTGCGGAAGAAGTCTGATGTAGAACAAGTAGCAGAAGCATACATGCTCAAGAGGGATCACCCGAAATTCAAAGGCAACTGAATTTCGGCAACCGGGGCATCGAAGTCGGAATGCCGCGAAACTCACCGAGTCAAAGCGTTTCGCCGTTTGCGGAAGAAGTATGATGTAGAACAAGTAGCAGAAGCATACATGCTCAAGAGGGATCACCCGAAATTCAAAGGCAACTGAATTTCGGCAACCGGGCATCGAAGTCGGAATGCCGCGAAACTCACCGAGTCAAAGCGTTTCGCCGTTTGCGGAAGAAAGTCTGATGTAGAACAAGTAGCAGAAGCATACATGCTCAAGAGGGATCACCCGAAATTCAAAGGCAACTGAATTTCGGCAACCGGGGCATCGAAGTCGGAATGCCGCGAAACTCACCGAGTCAAAGCGTTTCGCCGTTTGCGGAAGAAGTCTGATGTAGAACAAGTAGCAGAAGCATACATGCTCAAGAGGGATCACCCGAAATTCAAAGGCAACTGAATTTCGGCAACCGGGCATCGAAGTCGGAATGCCGCGAAACTCACCGAGTCAAAGCGTTTCGCCGTTTGCGGAAGAAAGTCTGATGTAGAACAAGTAGCAGAAGCATACATGCTCAAGAGGGATCACCCGAAATTCAAAGGCAACTGAATTTCGGCAACCGGGCATCGAAGTCGGAATGCCGCGAAACTCACCGAGTCAAAGCGTTTCGCCGTTTGCGGAAGAAGTATGATGTAGAACAAGTAGCAGAAGCATACATGCTCAAGAGGGATCACCCGAAATTCAAAGGCAACTGAATTTCGGCAACCGGGCATCGAAGTCGGAATGCCGCGAAACTCACCGAGTCAAAGCGTTTCGCCGTTTGCGGAAGAAGTCTGATGTAGAACAAGTAGCAGAAGCATACATGCTCAAGAGGGATCACCCGAAATTCAAAGGCAACTGAATTTCGGCAACCGGGGCATCGAAGTCGGAATGCCGCGAAACTCACCGAGTCAAAGCGTTTCGCCGTTTGCGGAAGAAGTCTGATGTAGAACAAGTAGCAGAAGCATACATGCTCAAGAGGGATCACCCGAAATTCAAAGGCAACTGAATTTCGGCAACCGGGCATCGAAGTCGGAATGCCGCGAAACTCACCGAGTCAAAGCGTTTCGCCGTTTGCGGAAGAAAGTGTGATGTAGAACAAGTAGCAGAAGCATACATGCTCAAGAGGGATCACCCGAAATTCAAAGGCAACTGAATTTCGGCAACCGGGGCATCGAAGTCGAATGCCGCGAAACTCACCGAGTCAAAGCGTTTCGCCGTTGCGGAAGAAGTGTGATGTAGAACAAGTAGCAGAAGCATACATGCTCAAGAGGGATCACCCGAAATTCAAAGGCAACTGAATTTCGGCAACCGGGAATCGAATTCGGAATGCCGCGAAACTCACCGAGTCAAAGCGTTTCGCCGTTTGCGGAAGAAAGTGTGATGTAGAACAAGTAGCAGAAGCATACATGCTCAAGAGGGATCACCCGAAAATCAAAGGCAACTGAATTTCGGCAACCGGGGCATCGAAAACGGAATGCCGCGAAACTCACCGAGTCAAAGCGTTTCGCCGTTTGCGGAAGAAGTCTGATGTAGAACAAGTAGCAGAAGCATACATGCTCAAGAGGGATCACCCGAAATTCAAAGGCAACTGAATTTCGGCAACCGGGGCATCGAAGTCGGAATGCCGCGAAACTCACCGAGTCAAAGCGTTTCGCCTTTGCGGAAGAAAGTCTGATGTAGAACAAGTAGCAGAAGCATACATGCTCAAGAGGGATCACCCGAAATTCAAAGGCAACTGAATTTCGGCAACCGGCATCGAAGTCGGAATGCCGCGAAACTCACCGAGTCAAAGCGTTTCGCCGTTTGCGGAAGAAAGTCTGATGTAGAACAAGTAGCAGAAGCATACATGCTCAAGAGGGATCACCCGAAATTCAAAGGCAACTGAATTTCGGCAACCGGGCATCGAAGTCGGAATGCCGCGAAACTCACCGAGTCAAAGCGTTTCGCCGTTTGCGGAAGGAAGTCTGATGTAGAACAAGTAGCAGAAGCATACATGCTCAAGAGGGATCACCCGAAATTCAAAGGCAACTGAATTTCGGCAACCGGGGCATCGAAGTCGGAATGCCGCGAACTCACCGAGTCAAAGCGTTTCGCCGTTTGCGGAAGAAGTATGATGTAGAACAAGTAGCAGAAGCATACATGCTCAAGAGGATCACCCGAAATTCAAAGGCAACTGAATTTCGGCAACCGGGCATCGAAGTCGGAATGCCGCGAAACTCACCGAGTCAAAGCGTTTCGCCGTTTGCGGAAGGAAGTGGATGTAGAACAAGTAGCAGAAGCATACATGCTCAAGAGGATCACCCGAAATTCAAAGGCAACTGAATTTCGGCAACCGGGGCATCGAAGTCGGAATGCCGCGAAACTCACCGAGTCAAAGCGTTTCGCCTTTGCGGAAGGAAGTCTGATGTAGAACAAGTAGCAGAGAATACATGCTCAAGAGGGATCACCCGAAATTCAAAGGCAACTGAATTTCGGCAACCGGGGCATCGAAGTCGGAATGCCGCGAAACTCACCGAGTCAAAGCGTTTCGCCGTTTGCGGAAGGAAGTGTGATGTAGAACAAGTAGCAGAAGCATACATGCTCAAGAGGGATCACCCGAAATTCAAAGGCAACTGAATTTCGGCAACCGGGCATCGAAGTCGGAATGCCGCGAAACTCACCGAGTCAAAGCGTTTCGCCGTTTGCGGAAGAAAGTCTGATGTAGAACAAGTAGCAGAAGCATACATGCTCAAGAGGGATCACCCGAAATTCAAAGGCAACTGAATTTCGGCAACCGGGCATCGAAGTCGGAATGCCGCGAAACTCACCGAGTCAAAGCGTTTCGCCGTTTGCGGAAGGAAGTCTGATGTAGAACAAGTAGCAGAAGCATACATGCTCAAGAGGGATCACCCGAAATTCAAAGGCAACTGAATTTCGGCAACCGGGGCATCGAAGTCGGAATGCCGCGAAACTCACCGAGTCAAAGCGTTTCGCCGTTTGCGGAAGAAGAGTCTGATGTAGAACAAGTAGCAGAAGCATACATGCTCAAGAGGGATCACCCGAAATTCAAAGGCAACTGAATTTCGGCAACCGGGCATCGAAGTCGGAATGCCGCGAAACTCACCGAGTCAAAGCGTTTCGCCGTTTGCGGAAGAAGTCTGATGTAGAACAAGTAGCAGAAGCATACATGCTCAAGAGGGATCACCCGAAATTCAAAGGCAACTGAATTTCGGCAACCGGGCATCGAAGTCGGAATGCCGCGAAACTCACCGAGTCAAAGCGTTTCGCCGTTTGCGGAAGAAGTCTGATGTAGAACAAGTAGCAGAAGCATACATGCTCAAGAGGGATCACCCGAAATTCAAAGGCAACTGAATTTCGGCAACCGGGCATCGAAGTCGGAATGCCGCGAAACTCACCGAGTCAAAGCGTTTGCCGTTTGCGGAAGAAGTATGATGTAGAACAAGTAGCAGAAGCATACATGCTCAAGAGGGATCACCCGAAATTCAAAGGCAACTGAATTTCGCAACCGGGCATCGAAGTCGGAATGCCGCGAAACTCACCGAGTCAAAGCGTTTCGCCGTTTGGGAAGAAGTGTGATGTAGAACAAGTAGCAGAAGCATACATGCTCAAGAGGGATCACCCGAAATTCAAAGGCAACTGAATTTGGGCAACCGGGGCATCGAAGTCGGAATGCCGCGAAACTCACCGAGTCAAAGCGTTTCCCCGTTTGCGGAAGAAGTCTGATGTAGATAAAGTAGCAGAAGCATACATGCTCAAGAGGGATCACCCGAAATTCAAAGGCAACTGAATTTCGGCAACCGGGTCATCGAAGTTGGAATGCTGCGAAACTCACCAAGGCAAAGCGTTTCGCCGTTTGCGGAAGATGTCTGATGTAGAACAATTAGCACAAGCATACATGCTCAAGAGGATCACCCGAAATTCAAAGGCAACTGAATTTCGGCAACCGGGGCATCGAAGTCGGAATGCCGCGAACTAACCGAGCTAAAGCGTTTCGCCGTATGCGGAAGAAGTGTTATGTAGAACAAGTAGTAGAAGCATACATGCTCAAGAGGGATCACCCGAAATTCAAAGGCAACTGAATTTCGGCAACCGCGGCATCGAAGGCGGAATGCCGCGAAACTCACCGAGTCAAAGCGTTTCGCGTTTTGCGGAAGAAGTCTGATGTAGAACAAGTAGCAGAAGCATACATGCTCAAGAGGGATCACCCGAAATTCAAAGGCAACTGAATTTCGGCAACCGGGCATCGAAGTCGAA
>CM055356.1:616130-634618 GCA_029228515.1 Populus alba x Populus x berolinensis | reverse complement strand
GGCAACTGAATTTCGGCAACCGGGGCATCGAAGTCGGAATGCCGCGAAACTCACCGAGTCAAAGCGTTTCGCCGTTTGCGGAAGAAAGTCTGATGTAGAACAAGTAGCAGAAGCATACATGCTCAAGAGGGATCACCCGAAATTCAAAGGCAACTGAATTTCGGCAACCGGGGCATCGAAGTCGGAATGCCGCGAAACTCACCGAGTCAAAGCGTTTCGCCGTTTGCGGAAGAAAGTGTGATGTAGAACAAGTAGCAGAAGCATACATGCTCAAGAGGGATCACCCGAAATTCAAAGGCAACTGAATTTCGGCAACCGGGGCATCGAAGTCGGAATGCCGCGAAACTCACCGAGTCAAAGCGTTTCGCCGTTTGCGGAAGAAGTCTGATGTAGAACAAGTAGCAGAAGCATACATGCTCAAGAGGGATCACCCGAAATTCAAAGGCAACTGAATTTCGGCAACCGGGCATCGAAGTCGGAATGCCGCGAAACTCACCGAGTCAAAGCGTTTTCCGTTTGCGGAAGAAAGTCTGATGTAGAACAAGTAGCAGAAGCATACATGCTCAAGAGGGATCACCCGAAATTCAAAGGCAACTGAATTTCGGCAACCGGGCATCGAAGTCGGAATGCCGCGAAACTCACCGAGTCAAAGCGTTTCGCCGTTTGCGGAAGAAAGCTGATGTAGAACAAGTAGCAGAAGCATACATGCTCAAGAGGGATCACCCGAAATTCAAAGGCAACTGAATTTCGGCAACCGGGGCATCGAAGTCGGAATGCCGCGAAACTCACCGAGTCAAAGCGTTTCGCCGTTTGCGGAAGAAAGTCTGATGTAGAACAAGTAGCAGAAGCATACATGCTCAAGAGGGATCACCCGAAATTCAAAGGCAACTGAATTTCGGCAACCGGGGCATCGAAGTCGGAATGCCGCGAAACTCACCGAGTCAAAGCGTTTCGCCGTTTGCGGAAGAAGTCTGATGTAGAACAAGTAGCAGAAGCATACATGCTCAAGAGGGATCACCCGAAATTCAAAGGCAACTGAATTTCGGCAACCGGGCATCGAAGTCGGAATGCCGCGAAACTCACCGAGTCAAAGCGTTTCGCCGTTTGCGGAAGAAAGTCTGATGTAGAACAAGTAGCAGAAGCATACATGCTCAAGAGGGATCACCCGAAATTCAAAGGCAACTGAATTTCGGCAACCGGGGCATCGAAGTCGGAATGCCGCGAAACTCACCGAGTCAAAGCGTTTCGCCGTTTGCGAAGAAAGTCTGATGTAGAACAAGTAGCAGAAGCATACATGCTCAAGAGGATCACCCGAAATTCAAAGGCAACTGAATTTCGGCAACCGGGGCATCGAAGTCGGAATGCCGCGAAACTCACCGAGTCAAAGCGTTTCGCCGTTTGCGGAAGAAAGTCTGATGTAGAACAAGTAGCAGAAGCATACATGCTCAAGAGGGATCACCCGAAATTCAAAGGCAACTGAATTTCGGCAACCGGGGCATCGAAGTCGGAATGCCGCGAAACTCACCGAGTCAAAGCGTTTCGCCGTTTGCGGAAGAAGTCTGATGTAGAGCATTAATAAATCTTCACCCAAAAAAGGCAACTGAATTTCGGCAACCGGGGCATCGAAGTCGGAATGCCGCGAAACTCACCGAGTCAAAGCGTTTCGCCGTTTGCGGAAGAAGTCTGATGTAGAACAAGTAGCAGAAGCATACATGCTCAAGAGGGATCACCCGAAATTCAAAGGCAACTGAATTTCGGCAACCGGGGCATCGAAGTCGGAATGCCGCGAAACTCACCGAGTCAAAGCGTTTCGCCGTTTGCGGAAGAAAGTCTGATGTAGAACAAGTAGCAGAAGCATACATGCTCAAGAGGGATCACCCGAAATTCAAAGGCAACTGAATTTCGGCAACCGGGGCATCGAAGTCGGAATGCCGCGAAACTCACCGAGTCAAAGCGTTTCGCCGTTTGCGGAAGAAAGTCTGATGTAGAACAAGTAGCAGAAGCATACATGCTCAAGAGGGATCACCCGAAATTCAAAGGCAACTGAATTTCGGCAACCGGGCATCGAAGTCGGAATGCCGCGAAACTCACCGAGTCAAAGCGTTTCGCCGTTTGCGGAAGAAGTCTGATGTAGAACAAGTAGCAGAAGCATACATGCTCAAGAGGGATCACCCGAAATTCAAAGGCAACTGAATTTCGGCAACCGGGGCATCGAAGTCGGAATGCCGCGAAACTCACCGAGTCAAAGCGTTTCGCCGTTTGCGGAAGAAAGTCTGATGTAGAACAAGTAGCAGAAGCATACATGCTCAAGAGGGATCACCCGAAATTCAAAGGCAACTGAATTTCGGCAACCGGGGCATCGAAGTCGGAATGCCGCGAAACTCACCGAGTCAAAGCGTTTCGCCGTTTGCGGAAGAAGTCTGATGTAGAACAAGTAGCAGAAGCATACATGCTCAAGAGGGATCACCCGAAATTCAAAGGCAACTGAATTTCGGCAACCGGGGCATCGAAGTCGGAATGCCGCGAAACTCACCGAGTCAAAGCGTTTCGCCGTTTGCGGAAGAAAGTCTGATGTAGAACAAGTAGCAGAAGCATACATGCTCAAGAGGGATCACCCGAAATTCAAAGGCAACTGAATTTCGGCAACCGGGGCATCGAAGTCGGAATGCCGCGAAACTCACCGAGTCAAAGCGTTTCGCCGTTTGCGGAAGAAAGTCTGATGTAGAACAAGTAGCAGAAGCATACATGCTCAAGAGGGATCACCCGAAATTCAAAGGCAACTGAATTTCGGCAACCGGGGCATCGAAGTCGGAATGCCGCGAAACTCACCGAGTCAAAGCGTTTCGCCGTTTGCGGAAGAAAGTCTGATGTAGAACAAGTAGCAGAAGCATACATGCTCAAGAGGGATCACCCGAAATTCAAAGGCAACTGAATTTCGGCAACCGGGGCATCGAAGTCGGAATGCCGCGAAACTCACCGAGTCAAAGCGTTTCGCCGTTTGCGGAAGAAAGTCTGATGTAGAACAAGTAGCAGAAGCATACATGCTCAAGAGGGATCACCCGAAATTCAAAGGCAACTGAATTTCGGCAACCGGGGCATCGAAGTCGGAATGCCGCGAAACTCACCGAGTCAAAGCGTTTCGCCGTTTGCGGAAGAAAGTCTGATGTAGAACAAGTAGCAGAAGCATACATGCTCAAGAGGGATCACCCGAAATTCAAAGGCAACTGAATTTCGGCAACCGGGGCATCGAAGTCGGAATGCCGCGAAACTCACCGAGTCAAAGCGTTTCGCCGTTTGCGGAAGAAAGTCTGATGTAGAACAAGTAGCAGAAGCATACATGCTCAAGAGGGATCACCCGAAATTCAAAGGCAACTGAATTTCGGCAACCGGGGCATCGAAGTCGGAATGCCGCGAAACTCACCGAGTCAAAGCGTTTCGCCGTTTGCGGAAGAAAGTCTGATGTAGAACAAGTAGCAGAAGCATACATGCTCAAGAGGGATCACCCGAAATTCAAAGGCAACTGAATTTCGGCAACCGGGGCATCGAAGTCGGAATGCCGCGAAACTCACCGAGTCAAAGCGTTTCGCCGTTTGCGGAAGAAAGTCTGATGTAGAACAAGTAGCAGAAGCATACATGCTCAAGAGGGATCACCCGAAATTCAAAGGCAACTGAATTTCGGCAACCGGGGCATCGAAGTCGGAATGCCGCGAAACTCACCGAGTCAAAGCGTTTCGCCGTTTGCGGAAGAAAGTCTGATGTAGAACAAGTAGCAGAAGCATACATGCTCAAGAGGGATCACCGAAATTCAAAGGCAACTGAATTTCGGCAACCGGGGCATCGAAGTCGGAATGCCGCGAAACTCACCGAGTCAAAGCGTTTCGCCGTTTGCGGAAGAAAGTCTGATGTAGAACAAGTAGCAGAAGCATACATGCTCAAGAGGGATCACCCGAAATTCAAAGGCAACTGAATTTCGGCAACCGGGGCATCGAAGTCGGAATGCCGCGAAACTCACCGAGTCAAAGCGTTTCGCCGTTTGCGGAAGAAAGTCTGATGTAGAACAAGTAGCAGAAGCATACATGCTCAAGAGGGATCACCCGAAATTCAAAGGCAACTGAATTTCGGCAACCGGGCATCGAAGTCGGAATGCCGCGAAACTCACCGAGTCAAAGCGTTTCGCCGTTTGCGGAAGAAAGTCTGATGTAGAACAAGTAGCAGAAGCATACATGCTCAAGAGGGATCACCCGAAATTCAAAGGCAACTGAATTTCGGCAACCGGGGCATCGAAGTCGGAATGCCGCGAAACTCACCGAGTCAAAGCGTTTCGCCGTTTGCGGAAGAAAGTCTGATGTAGAACAAGTAGCAGAAGCATACATGCTCAAGAGGGATCACCCGAAATTCAAAGGCAACTGAATTTCGGCAACCGGGGCATCGAAGTCGGAATGCCGCGAAACTCACCGAGTCAAAGCGTTTCGCCGTTTGCGGAAGAAAGTCTGATGTAGAACAAGTAGCAGAAGCATACATGCTCAAGAGGGATCACCCGAAATTCAAAGGCAACTGAATTTCGGCAACCGGGGCATCGAAGTCGGAATGCCGCGAAACTCACCGAGTCAAAGCGTTTCGCCGTTTGCGGAAGAAAGTCTGATGTAGAACAAGTAGCAGAAGCATACATGCTCAAGAGGGATCACCCGAAATTCAAAGGCAACTGAATTTCGGCAACCGGGGCATCGAAGTCGGAATGCCGCGAAACTCACCGAGTCAAAGCGTTTCGCCGTTTGCGGAAGAAAGTCTGATGTAGAACAAGTAGCAGAAGCATACATGCTCAAGAGGGATCACCCGAAATTCAAAGGCAACTGAATTTCGGCAACCGGGGCATCGAAGTCGGAATGCCGCGAAACTCACCGAGTCAAAGCGTTTCGCCGTTTGCGGAAGAAAGTCTGATGTAGAACAAGTAGCAGAAGCATACATGCTCAAGAGGGATCACCCGAAATTCAAAGGCAACTGAATTTCGGCAACCGGGGCATCGAAGTCGGAATGCCGCGAAACTCACCGAGTCAAAGCGTTTCGCCGTTTGCGGAAGAAAGTCTGATGTAGAACAAGTAGCAGAAGCATACATGCTCAAGAGGGATCACCCGAAATTCAAAGGCAACTGAATTTCGGCAACCGGGCATCGAAGTCGGAATGCCGCGAAACTCACCGAGTCAAAGCGTTTCGCCGTTTGCGGAAGAAAGTCTGATGTAGAACAAGTAGCAGAAGCATACATGCTCAAGAGGGATCACCCGAAATTCAAAGGCAACTGAATTTCGGCAACCGGGGCATCGAAGTCGGAATGCCGCGAAACTCACCGAGTCAAAGCGTTTCGCCGTTTGCGGAAGAAAGTCTGATGTAGAACAAGTAGCAGAAGCATACATGCTCAAGAGGGATCACCCGAAATTCAAAGGCAACTGAATTTCGGCAACCGGGGCATCGAAGTCGGAATGCCGCGAAACTCACCGAGTCAAAGCGTTTCGCCGTTTGCGGAAGAAAGTCTGATGTAGAACAAGTAGCAGAAGCATACATGCTCAAGAGGGATCACCCGAAATTCAAAGGCAACTGAATTTCGGCAACCGGGGCATCGAAGTCGGAATGCCGCGAAACTCACCGAGTCAAAGCGTTTCGCCGTTTGCGGAAGAAAGTCTGATGTAGAACAAGTAGCAGAAGCATACATGCTCAAGAGGGATCACCCGAAATTCAAAGGCAACTGAATTTCGGCAACCGGGGCATCGAAGTCGGAATGCCGCGAAACTCACCGAGTCAAAGCGTTTCGCCGTTTGCGGAAGAAAGTCTGATGTAGAACAAGTAGCAGAAGCATACATGCTCAAGAGGATCACCCGAAATTCAAAGGCAACTGAATTTCGGCAACCGGGGCATCGAAGTCGGAATGCCGCGAAACTCACCGAGTCAAAGCGTTTCGCCGTTTGCGGAAGAAAGTCTGATGTAGAACAAGTAGCAGAAGCATACATGCTCAAGAGGGATCACCCGAAATTCAAAGGCAACTGAATTTCGGCAACCGGGGCATCGAAGTCGGAATGCCGCGAAACTCACCGAGTCAAAGCGTTTCGCCGTTTGCGGAAGAAAGTCTGATGTAGAACAAGTAGCAGAAGCATACATGCTCAAGAGGGATCACCCGAAATTCAAAGGCAACTGAATTTCGGCAACCGGGGCATCGAAGTCGGAATGCCGCGAAACTCACCGAGTCAAAGCGTTTCGCCGTTTGCGGAAGAAAGTCTGATGTAGAAGAAGTAGCACAAGCAGACATGCGTAAGAAGGATCACCCGAAATTCAAAGGCAATTGAATTTCGGCAACCGGGGCAACGAATTCGGAATGCCGCGAAACTCACCGAGTCAAAGCGTTTCACCGTTTGCGGAAGAAAGTCTGATGTAGAACAAGTAGCAGAAGCATACATGCTCAAGAGGGATCACCCGAAATTCAAAGGCAACTGAATTTCGGCAACAGGGGCATCGAAGTCGGAATGCCGCGAAACTCACCGAGTCAAAGCGTTTCGCCGTTTGCGGAAGAAAGTCTGATGTAGAACAAGTAGCAGAAGCATACATGCTCAAGAGGGATCACCCGAAATTCAAAGGCAACTGAATTTCGGCAACCGGGCCATGGAATGCGGAATGCCGCGACACTCACCGAGTCAAAGCGTTTCGCCGTTTGCGGAAGAAAGTCTGATGTAGAAGAAGTAGCAGAAGCATACATTCTCAAGTGGGATCACCCGAAATTCAAAGGCAACTGAATTTCGGCATCACGGGCATCGAAGTCGGAATGCCGCGAAACTCACCGAGTCAAAGCATTTCGTCGTTTGCGGAAGAAAGTCTGATGTAGAACAAGTAGCAGAAGCATACATGCTCAAGAGGGATCACCCGAAATTCAAAGGCAACTGAATTTCGGCAACCGGGGCATCGAAGTCGGAATGCCGCGAAACTCACCGAGTCAAAGCGTTTCGCCGTTTGCGGAAGAAAGTCTGATGTAGAACAAGTAGCAGAAGCATACATGCTCAAGAGGGATCACCCGAAATTCAAAGGCAACTGAATTTCGGCAACCGGGCCATCGAAGTCGGAATGCCGCGAAACTCACCGAGTCAAAGCGTTTCGCCGTTTGCGGAAGAATTCTGATGTAGAACAAGTAGCAGAAGTATACATGCTCAAGAGGGATCACCCGAAATTCAAAGGCAACTGAATTTCGGCAACCGGGGCATCGAAGTCGGAATGCCGCGAAACTCACCGAGTCAAAGCGTTTCGCCGTTTGCGGAAGAAAGTCTGATGTAGAACAAGTAGCAGAAGCATACATGCTCAAGAGGGATCACCCGAAATTCAAAGGCAACTGAATTTCGGCAACCGGGGCATCGAAGTCGGAATGCCGCGAAACTAACAGAGTCAAAGCATTTCGCCGTTTGCGGAAGAAAGTCTGATGTAGAACAAGTAGCAGAAGCATACATGCTCAAGAGGGATCACCCGAAATTCAAAGGCAACTGAATTTCGGCAACCGGGCATCGAAGTCGGAATGCCGCGAAACTCACCGAGTCAAAGCGTTTCGCCGTTTGCGGAAGAAAGTCTGATGTAGAACAAGTAGCAGAAGCATACATGCTCAAGAGGGATCACCCGAAATTCAAAGGCAACTGAATTTCGGCAACCGGGCATCGAAGTCGGAATGCCGCGAAACTCACCGAGTCAAAGCGTTTCGCCGTTTGCGGAAGAAAGTCTGATGTAGAACAAGTAGCAGAAGCATACATGCTCAAGAGGGATCACCCGAAATTCAAAGGCAACTGAATTTCGGCAACCGGGCATCGAAGTCGGAATGCCGCGAAACTCACCGAGTCAAAGCGTTTCGCCGTTTGCGGAAGAAAGTCTGATGTAGAACAAGTAGCAGAAGCATACATGCTCAAGAGGGATCACCCGAAATTCAAAGGCAACTGAATTTCGGCAACCGGGGCATCGAAGTCGGAATGCCGCGAAACTCACCGAGTCAAAGCGTTTCGCCGTTTGCGGAAGAAAGTCTGATGTAGAACAAGTAGCAGAAGCATACATGCTCAAGAGGGATCACCCGAAATTCAAAGGCAACTGAATTTCGGCAACCGGGGCATCGAAGTCGGAATGCCGCGAAACTCACCGAGTCAAAGCGTTTCGCCGTTTGCGGAAGAAAGTCTGATGTAGAACAAGTAGCAGAAGCATACATGCTCAAGAGGGATCACCCGAAATTCAAAGGCAACTGAATTTCGGCAACCGGGCATCGAAGTCGGAATGCCGCGAAACTCACCGAGTCAAAGCGTTTCGCCGTTTGCGGAAGAAAGTCTGATGTAGAACAAGTAGCAGAAGCATACATGCTCAAGAGGGATCACCCGAAATTCAAAGGCAACTGAATTTCGGCAACCGGGCATCGAAGTCGGAATGCCGCGAAACTCACCGAGTCAAAGCGTTTCGCCGTTTGCGGAAGAAAGTCTGATGTAGAACAAGTAGCAGAAGCATACATGCTCAAGAGGGATCACCCGAAATTCAAAGGCAACTGAATTTCGGCAACCGGGCATCGAAGTCGGAATGCCGCGAAACTCACCGAGTCAAAGCGTTTCGCCGTTTGCGGAAGAAAGTCTGATGTAGAACAAGTAGCAGAAGCATACATGCTCAAGAGGGATCACCCGAAATTCAAAGGCAACTGAATTTCGGCAACCGGGGCATCGAAGTCGGAATGCCGCGAAACTCACCGAGTCAAAGCGTTTCGCCGTTTGCGGAAGAAAGTCTGATGTAGAACAAGTAGCAGAAGCATACATGCTCAAGAGGGATCACCCGAAATTCAAAGGCAACTGAATTTCGGCAACCGGGCATCGAAGTCGGAATGCCGCGAAACTCACCGAGTCAAAGCGTTTCGCCGTTTGCGGAAGAAAGTCTGATGTAGAACAAGTAGCAGAAGCATACATGCTCAAGAGGGATCACCCGAAATTCAAAGGCAACTGAATTTCGGCAACCGGGCATCGAAGTCGGAATGCCGCGAAACTCACCGAGTCAAAGCGTTTCGCCGTTTGCGGAAGAAAGTCTGATGTAGAACAAGTAGCAGAAGCATACATGCTCAAGAGGGATCACCCGAAATTCAAAGGCAACTGAATTTCGGCAACCGGGGCATCGAAGTCGGAATGCCGCGAAACTCACCGAGTCAAAGCGTTTCGCCGTTTGCGGAAGAAAGTCTGATGTAGAACAAGTAGCAGAAGCATACATGCTCAAGAGGGATCACCCGAAATTCAAAGGCAACTGAATTTCGGCAACCGGGGCATCGAAGTCGGAATGCCGCGAAACTCACCGAGTCAAAGCGTTTCGCCGTTTGCGGAAGAAAGTCTGATGTAGAACAAGTAGCAGAAGCATACATGCTCAAGAGGGATCACCCGAAATTCAAAGGCAACTGAATTTCGGCAACCGGGGCATCGAAGTCGGAATGCCGCGAAACTCACCGAGTCAAAGCGTTTCGCCGTTTGCGGAAGAAAGTCTGATGTAGAACAAGTAGCAGAAGCATACATGCTCAAGAGGGATCACCCGAAATTCAAAGGCAACTGAATTTCGGCAACCGGGGCATCGAAGTCGGAATGCCGCGAAACTCACCGAGTCAAAGCGTTTCGCCGTTTGCGGAAGAAAGTCTGATGTAGAACAAGTAGCAGAAGCATACATGCTCAAGAGGGATCACCCGAAATTCAAAGGCAACTGAATTTCGGCAACCGGGCATCGAAGTCGGAATGCCGCGAAACTCACCGAGTCAAAGCGTTTCGCCGTTTGCGGAAGAAAGTCTGATGTAGAACAAGTAGCAGAAGCATACATGCTCAAGAGGGATCACCCGAAATTCAAAGGCAACTGAATTTCGGCAACCGGGCATCGAAGTCGGAATGCCGCGAAACTCACCGAGTCAAAGCGTTTCGCCGTTTGCGGAAGAAAGTCTGATGTAGAACAAGTAGCAGAAGCATACATGCTCAAGAGGGATCACCCGAAATTCAAAGGCAACTGAATTTCGGCAACCGGGCATCGAAGTCGGAATGCCGCGAAACTCACCGAGTCAAAGCGTTTCGCGTTTGCGGAAGAAAGTCTGATGTAGAACAAGTAGCAGAAGCATACATGCTCAAGAGGGATCACCCGAAATTCAAAGGCAACTGAATTTCGGCAACCGGGCATCGAAGTCGGAATGCCGCGAAACTCACCGAGTCAAAGCGTTTCGCCGTTTGCGGAAGAAAGTCTGATGTAGAACAAGTAGCAGAAGCATACATGCTCAAGAGGGATCACCCGAAATTCAAAGGCAACTGAATTTCGGCAACCGGGGCATCGAAGTCGGAATGCCGCGAAACTCACCGAGTCAAAGCGTTTCGCCGTTTGCGGAAGAAAGTCTGATGTAGAACAAGTAGCAGAAGCATACATGCTCAAGAGGGATCACCCGAAATTCAAAGGCAACTGAATTTCGGCAACCGGGGCATCGAAGTCGGAATGCCGCGAAACTCACCGAGTCAAAGCGTTTCGCCGTTTGCGGAAGAAAGTCTGATGTAGAACAAGTAGCAGAAGCATACATGCTCAAGAGGGATCACCCGAAATTCAAAGGCAACTGAATTTCGGCAACCGGGCATCGAAGTCGGAATGCCGCGAAACTCACCGAGTCAAAGCGTTTCGCCGTTTGCGGAAGAAAGTCTGATGTAGAACAAGTAGCAGAAGCATACATGCTCAAGAGGGATCACCCGAAATTCAAAGGCAACTGAATTTCGGCAACCGGGCATCGAAGTCGGAATGCCGCGAAACTCACCGAGTCAAAGCGTTTCGCCGTTTGCGGAAGAAAGTCTGATGTAGAACAAGTAGCAGAAGCATACATGCTCAAGAGGGATCACCCGAAATTCAAAGGCAACTGAATTTCGGCAACCGGGGCATCGAAGTCGGAATGCCGCGAAACTCACCGAGTCAAAGCGTTTCGCCGTTTGCGGAAGAAGTCTGATGTAGAACAAGTAGCAGAAGCATACATGCTCAAGAGGGATCACCCGAAATTCAAAGGCAACTGAATTTCGGCAACCGGGGCATCGAAGTCGGAATGCCGCGAAACTCACCGAGTCAAAGCGTTTCGCCGTTTGCGGAAGAAAGTCTGATGTAGAACAAGTAGCAGAAGCATACATGCTCAAGAGGGATCACCCGAAATTCAAAGGCAACTGAATTTCGGCAACCGGGCATCGAAGTCGGAATGCCGCGAAACTCACCGAGTCAAAGCGTTTCGCCGTTTGCGGAAGAAAGTCTGATGTAGAACAAGTAGCAGAAGCATACATGCTCAAGAGGGATCACCCGAAATTCAAAGGCAACTGAATTTCGGCAACCGGGGCATCGAAGTCGGAATGCCGCGAAACTCACCGAGTCAAAGCGTTTCGCCGTTTGCGGAAGAAAGTCTGATGTAGAACAAGTAGCAGAAGCATACATGCTCAAGAGGGATCACCCGAAATTCAAAGGCAACTGAATTTCGGCAACCGGGCATCGAAGTCGGAATGCCGCGAAACTCACCGAGTCAAAGCGTTTCGCCGTTTGCGGAAGAAAGTCTGATGTAGAACAAGTAGCAGAAGCATACATGCTCAAGAGGGATCACCCGAAATTCAAAGGCAACTGAATTTCGGCAACCGGGCATCGAAGTCGGAATGCCGCGAAACTCACCGAGTCAAAGCGTTTCGCCGTTTGCGGAAGAAAGTCTGATGTAGAACAAGTAGCAGAAGCATACATGCTCAAGAGGGATCACCCGAAATTCAAAGGCAACTGAATTTCGGCAACCGGGGCATCGAAGTCGGAATGCCGCGAAACTCACCGAGTCAAAGCGTTTCGCCGTTTGCGGAAGAAAGTCTGATGTAGAACAAGTAGCAGAAGCATACATGCTCAAGAGGGATCACCCGAAATTCAAAGGCAACTGAATTTCGGCAACCGGGGCATCGAAGTCGGAATGCCGCGAAACTCACCGAGTCAAAGCGTTTCGCCGTTTGCGGAAGAAAGTCTGATGTAGAACAAGTAGCAGAAGCATACATGCTCAAGAGGGATCACCCGAAATTCAAAGGCAACTGAATTTCGGCAACCGGGGCATCGAAGTCGGAATGCCGCGAAACTCACCGAGTCAAAGCGTTTCGCCGTTTGCGGAAGAAAGTCTGATGTAGAACAAGTAGCAGAAGCATACATGCTCAAGAGGGATCACCCGAAATTCAAAGGCAACTGAATTTCGGCAACCGGGGCATCGAAGTCGGAATGCCGCGAAACTCACCGAGTCAAAGCGTTTCGCCGTTTGCGGAAGAAAGTCTGATGTAGAACAAGTAGCAGAAGCATACATGCTCAAGAGGGATCACCCGAAATTCAAAGGCAACTGAATTTCGGCAACCGGGGCATCGAAGTCGGAATGCCGCGAAACTCACCGAGTCAAAGCGTTTCGCCGTTTGCGGAAGAAAGTCTGATGTAGAACAAGTAGCAGAAGCATACATGCTCAAGAGGGATCACCCGAAATTCAAAGGCAACTGAATTTCGGCAACCGGGGCATCGAAGTCGGAATGCCGCGAAACTCACCGAGTCAAAGCGTTTCGCCGTTTGCGGAAGAAAGTCTGATGTAGAACAAGTAGCAGAAGCATACATGCTCAAGAGGGATCACCCGAAATTCAAAGGCAACTGAATTTCGGCAACCGGGGCATCGAAGTCGGAATGCCGCGAAACTCACCGAGTCAAAGCGTTTCGCCGTTTGCGGAAGAAAGTCTGATGTAGAACAAGTAGCAGAAGCATACATGCTCAAGAGGGATCACCCGAAATTCAAAGGCAACTGAATTTCGGCAACCGGGGCATCGAAGTCGGAATGCCGCGAAACTCACCGAGTCAAAGCGTTTCGCCGTTTGCGGAAGAAAGTCTGATGTAGAACAAGTAGCAGAAGCATACATGCTCAAGAGGGATCACCCGAAATTCAAAGGCAACTGAATTTCGGCAACCGGGGCATCGAAGTCGGAATGCCGCGAAACTCACCGAGTCAAAGCGTTTCGCCGTTTGCGGAAGAAAGTCTGATGTAGAACAAGTAGCAGAAGCATACATGCTCAAGAGGGATCACCCGAAATTCAAAGGCAACTGAATTTCGGCAACCGGGGCATCGAAGTCGGAATGCCGCGAAACTCACCGAGTCAAAGCGTTTCGCCGTTTGCGGAAGAAAGTCTGATGTAGAACAAGTAGCAGAAGCATACATGCTCAAGAGGGATCACCCGAAATTCAAAGGCAACTGAATTTCGGCAACCGGGGCATCGAAGTCGGAATGCCGCGAAACTCACCGAGTCAAAGCGTTTCGCCGTTTGCGGAAGAAAGTCTGATGTAGAACAAGTAGCAGAAGCATACATGCTCAAGAGGGATCACCCGAAATTCAAAGGCAACTGAATTTTGGCAACCGGGGCATCGAAGTCGGAATGCCGCGAAACTCACCGAGTCAAAGCGTTTCGCCGTTTGCGGAAGAAAGTCTGATGTAGAACAAGTAGCAGAAGCATACATGCTCAAGAGGGATCACCCGAAATTCAAAGGCAACTGAATTTCAGCAACCGGGGCATCGAAGTCGAAATGCCGCGAAACTCACCGAGTCAAAGCGTTTCGCCGTTTGCGGAAGAAGTCTGATGTAGAACAAGTAGCAGAAGCATACATGCTCAAGAGGGATCACCCGAAATTCAAAGGCAACTGAATTTCGGCAACCGGGGCATCGAAGTCGGAAAACCGCGAAACTCACCGAGTCAAAGCGTTTCGCCGTTTGCGGAAGAAAGTCTGATGTAGAACAAGTAGCAGAAGCATACATGCTCAAGAGGGATCACCCGAAATTCAAAGGCAACTGAATTTCGGCAACCGGGGCATCGAAGTTGGAATGCCGCGAAACTCACCGAGTCAAAGCGTTTCGCCGTTTGCGGAAGAAAGTCTGATGTAGAACAAGTAGCAGAAGCGTACATGCTCAAGAGGGATCACCCGAAATTCAAAGGCAACTGAATTTCGGCAACCGGGCATCGAAGTCGGAATGCCGCGAAACTCACCGAGTCAAAGCGTTTCGCCGTTTGCGGAAGAAAGTCTGATGTAGAACAAGTAGCAGAAGCATACATGCTCAAGAGGGATCACCCGAAATTCAAAGGCAACTGAATTTCGGCAACCGGGGCATCGAAGTCGGAATGCCGCGAAACTCACCGAGTCAAAGCGTTTCGCCGTTTGCGGAAGAAAGTCTGATGTAGAACAAGTAGCAGAAGCATACATGCTCAAGAGGGATCACCCGAAATTCAAAGGCAACTGAATTTCGGCAACCGGGGCATCGAAGTCGGAATGCCGCGAAACTCACCGAGTCAAAGCGTTTCGCCGTTTGCGGAAGAAAGTCTGATGTAGAACAAGTAGCAGAAGCATACATGCTCAAGAGGGATCACCCGAAATTCAAAGGCAACTGAATTTCGGCAACCGGGGCATCGAAGTCGGAATGCCGCGAAACTCACCGAGTCAAAGCGTTTCGCCGTTTGCGGAAGAAAGTCTGATGTAGAACAAGTAGCAGAAGCATACATGCTCAAGAGGGATCACCCGAAATTCAAAGGCAACTGAATTTCGGCAACCGGGGCATCGAAGTCGGAATGCCGCGAAACTCACCGAGTCAAAGCGTTTCGCCGTTTGCGGAAGAAAGTCTGATGTAGAACAAGTAGCAGAAGCATACATGCTCAAGAGGGATCACCCGAAATTCAAAGGCAACTGAATTTCGGCAACCGGGGCATCGAAGTCGGAATGCCGCGAAACTCACCGAGTCAAAGCGTTTCGCCGTTTGCGGAAGAAAGTCTGATGTAGAACAAGTAGCAGAAGCATACATGCTCAAGAGGGATCACCCGAAATTCAAAGGCAACTGAATTTCGGCAACCGGGGCATCGAAGTCGGAATGCCGCGAAACTCACCGAGTCAAAGCGTTTCGCCGTTTGCGGAAGAAAGTCTGATGTAGAACAAGTAGCAGAAGCATACATGCTCAAGAGGGATCACCCGAAATTCAAAGGCAACTGAATTTCGGCAACCGGGGCATCGAAGTCGGAATGCCGCGAAACTCACCGAGTCAAAGCGTTTCGCCGTTTGCGGAAGAAAGTCTGATGTAGAACAAGTAGCAGAAGCATACATGCTCAAGAGGGATCACCCGAAATTCAAAGGCAACTGAATTTCGGCAACCGGGGCATCGAAGTCGGAATGCCGCGAAACTCACCGAGTCAAAGCGTTTCGCCGTTTGCGGAAGAAAGTCTGATGTAGAACAAGTAGCAGAAGCATACATGCTCAAGAGGGATCACCCGAAATTCAAAGGCAACTGAATTTCGGCAACCGGGGCATCGAAGTCGGAATGCCGCGAAACTCACCGAGTCAAAGCGTTTCGCCGTTTGCGGAAGAAAGTCTGATGTAGAACAAGTAGCAGAAGCATACATGCTCAAGAGGGATCACCCGAAATTCAAAGGCAACTGAATTTCGGCAACCGGGGCATCGAAGTCGGAATGCCGCGAAACTCACCGAGTCAAAGCGTTTCGCCGTTTGCGGAAGAAGTCTGATGTAGAACAAGTAGCAGAAGCATACATGCTCAAGAGGGATCACCCGAAATTCAAAGGCAACTGAATTTCGGCAACCGGGGCATCGAAGTCGGAATGCCGCGAAACTCACCGAGTCAAAGCGTTTCGCCGTTTGCGGAAGAAAGTCTGATGTAGAACAAGTAGCAGAAGCATACATGCTCAAGAGGGATCACCCGAAATTCAAAGGCAACTGAATTTCGGCAACCGGGCATCGAAGTCGGAATGCCGCGAAACTCACCGAGTCAAAGCGTTTCGCCGTTTGCGGAAGAAAGTCTGATGTAGAACAAGTAGCAGAAGCATACATGCTCAAGAGGGATCACCCGAAATTCAAAGGCAACTGAATTTCGGCAACCGGGGCATCGAAGTCGGAATGCCGCGAAACTCACCGAGTCAAAGCGTTTCGCCGTTTGCGGAAGAAAGTCTGATGTAGAACAAGTAGCAGAAGCATACATGCTCAAGAGGGATCACCCGAAATTCAAAGGCAACTGAATTTCGGCAACCGGGGCATCGAAGTCGGAATGCCGCGAAACTCACCGAGTCAAAGCGTTTCGCCGTTTGCGGAAGAAAGTCTGATGTAGAACAAGTAGCAGAAGCATACATGCTCAAGAGGGATCACCCGAAATTCAAAGGCAACTGAATTTCGGCAACCGGGGCATCGAAGTCGGAATGCCGCGAAACTCACCGAGTCAAAGCGTTTCGCCGTTTGCGGAAGAAAGTCTGATGTAGAACAAGTAGCAGAAGCATACATGCTCAAGAGGGATCACCCGAAATTCAAAGGCAACTGAATTTCGGCAACCGGGGCATCGAAGTCGGAATGCCGCGAAACTCACCGAGTCAAAGCGTTTCGCCGTTTGCGGAAGAAAGTCTGATGTAGAACAAGTAGCAGAAGCATACATGCTCAAGAGGGATCACCCGAAATTCAAAGGCAACTGAATTTCGGCAACCGGGGCATCGAAGTCGGAATGCCGCGAAACTCACCGAGTCAAAGCGTTTCGCCGTTTGCGGAAGAAAGTCTGATGTAGAACAAGTAGCAGAAGCATACATGCTCAAGAGGGATCACCCGAAATTCAAAGGCAACTGAATTTCGGCAACCGGGGCATCGAAGTCGGAATGCCGCGAAACTCACCGAGTCAAAGCGTTTCGCCGTTTGCGGAAGAAAGTCTGATGTAGAACAAGTAGCAGAAGCATACATGCTCAAGAGGGATCACCCGAAATTCAAAGGCAACTGAATTTCGGCAACCGGGGCATCGAAGTCGGAATGCCGCGAAACTCACCGAGTCAAAGCGTTTCGCCGTTTGCGGAAGAAAGTCTGATGTAGAACAAGTAGCAGAAGCATACATGCTCAAGAGGGATCACCCGAAATTCAAAGGCAACTGAATTTCGGCAACCGGGGCATCGAAGTCGGAATGCCGCGAAACTCACCGAGTCAAAGCGTTTCGCCGTTTGCGGAAGAAGTCTGATGTAGAACAAGTAGCAGAAGCATACATGCTCAAGAGGGATCACCCGAAATTCAAAGGCAACTGAATTTCGGCAACCGGGGCATCGAAGTCGGAATGCCGCGAAACTCACCGAGTCAAAGCGTTTCGCCGTTTGCGGAAGAAAGTCTGATGTAGAACAAGTAGCAGAAGCATACATGCTCAAGAGGGATCACCCGAAATTCAAAGGCAACTGAATTTCAGCAACCGGGGCATCGAAGTCGGAATGCCGCGAAACTCACCGAGTCAAAGCGTTTCGCCGTTTGCGGAAGAAAGTATGATGTAGAACAAGTAGCAGAAGCATACATGCTCAAGAGGGGTCACCCGAAATTGAAAGGCAACTGAATTTCGGCAACCGGGGCATCGAAGTCGGAGTTTTTGTGGGGGTTTTTTTGGTTGTGGTTGGGTGGTTTGTTGTTTGATTGTTGTTGGGTTTGAAATGCCGCGAAACTCAACGAGTCAAAGCTTTTCGCAGTTTGCGGAAGGCAGTCTGATGTAGAACTAGTAGCAGAAGCAAACATGCTCAAAAGAGGGATCACCCGAATTTCAAAGGCAACATAATTTCGGCAACCATGGCATCGAAGTCGGAATGACCGCAAACCTCACCGAATCAAAGCGTTTAGCTAATTGCGGAAGGGACACTGATGTAGAACAAAGTAGCCGAAGCATACATGCTCAAGAGGGGTCACCCGAAATTCAAAGGCAACTGAATGTCGGCAACCGGGGCATCGAAGTCGGAATGCCGCGAAACTCACCGAGTCAAAGCGTTTCGCCGTTTGCGAACGAAGTCTGATTTAGAACAAGTAGCAGAAGCATACATGCTCAAGAGGGCTACACCCGAAATTCAAAGGCAACAGAATTTCGTCACATGGGCATCGAAGGCGGAATGCCTGCGAAACTCACCGAGTCAAAGCGTTTCGCCATTTGCGGAAGGAAGTCTGATGTAGAACAAGTAGCAGAAGCATACATGCTCAAGAGGGCACCCGAAATTCAAAGGCAACTGAATTTCGGCAACCGGGTCTTCGAAGTCGGAATGCCGCGAAACTCACCGAGTCAAAGCGTTTCCGCCGATTGCGGAAGGAAATCTGATGTTGAACTATTAGCAGAAGCATACGTGCTCAAGAGGGATCACCCGAAATTCAAAGGCAACTGAATTTCGGCAACCGGGGCATCGAAGTCGGAATGCCGCGAAACTCACCGAGTCAAAGCGTTTCGCCGTTTGCGGAAGAAAGTTGATGTAGAACAAGTAGCAGAAGCATACATGCTCAAGAGGGATCACCCGAAATTCAAAGGCAACTGAATTTCGGCAACGGGCATCGAAGTCGGAATGCGCCGAAACTTACCGAGTCAAAGCGTTTTGCGTTTGCGGGAAGAAAGTCTGATGTAGAACAAGTAGCAGAAGCATACATGCTCAAGAAGGATCACC
>CM055356.1:574559-613762 GCA_029228515.1 Populus alba x Populus x berolinensis | reverse complement strand
GGTGATCCCTCTTGAGCATGTATGCTTCTGCTACTTGTTCTACATCAGACTTCTTCCGCAAACGGCGAAACGCTTTGACTCGGTGAGTTTCGCGGCATTCCGACTTCGATGCCCCGGTTGCCGAAATTCAGTTGCCTTTGAATTTCGGGTGATCCCTCTTGAGCATGTATGCTTCTCTACTTGTTCTACATCAGACTTCTTCCGCAAACGGCGAAACGCTTTGACTCGGTGAGTTTCGCGGCATTCCGACTTCGATGCCCCGGTTGCCGAAATTCAGTTGCCTTTGAATTTCGGGTGATCCCTCTTGAGCATGTATGCTTCTGCTACTTGTTCTACATCAGACTTCTTCCGCAAACGGCGAAACGCTTTGACTCGGTGAGTTTCGCGGCATTCCGACTTCGATGCCCCGTTGCCGAAATTCAGTTGCCTTTGAATTTCGGGTGATCCCTCTTGAGCATGTATGCTTCTGCTACTTGTTCTACATCAGACTTCTTCCGCAAACGGCGAAACGCTTTGACTCGGTGAGTTTCGCGGCATTCCGACTTCGATGCCCCGGTTGCCGAAATTCAGTTGCCTTTGAATTTCGGGTGATCCCTCTTGAGCATGTATGCTTCTGCTACTTGTTCTACATCAGACTTCTTCCGCAAACGGCGAAACGCTTTGACTCGGTGAGTTTCGCGGCATTCCGACTTCGATGCCCCGGTTGCCGAAATTCAGTTGCCTTTGAATTTCGGGTGATCCCTCTTGAGCATGTATGCTTCTGCTACTTGTTCTACATCAGACTTCTTCCGCAAACGGCGAAACGCTTTGACTCGGTGAGTTTCGCGGCATTCCGACTTCGATGCCCCGGTTGCCGAAATTCAGTTGCCTTTGAATTTCGGGTGATCCCTCTTGAGCATGTATGCTTCTGCTACTTGTTCTACATCAGACTTCTTCCGCAAACGGCGAAACGCTTTGACTCGGTGAGTTTCGCGGCATTCCGACTTCGATGCCCGGTTGCCGAAATTCAGTTGCCTTTGAATTTCGGGTGATCCCTCTTGAGCATGTATGCTTCTGCTACTTGTTCTACATCAGACTTCTTCCGCAAACGGCGAAACGCTTTGACTCGGTGAGTTTCGCGGCATTCCGACTTCGATGCCCGGTTGCCGAAATTCAGTTGCCTTTGAATTTCGGGTGATCCCTCTTGAGCATGTATGCTTCTGCTACTTGTTCTACATCAGACTTCTTCCGCAAACGGAAACGCTTTGACTCGGTGAGTTTCGCGGCATTCCGACTTCGATGCCCCGGTTGCCGAAATTCAGTTGCCTTTGAATTTCGGGTGATCCCTCTTGAGCATGTATGCTTCTGCTACTTGTTCTACATCAGACTTCTTCCGCAAACGGCGAAACGCTTTGACTCGGTGAGTTTCGCGGCATTCCGACTTCGATGCCCCGGTTGCCGAAATTCAGTTGCCTTTGAATTTCGGGTGATCCCTCTTGAGCATGTATGCTTCTGCTACTTGTTCTACATCAGACTTCTTCCGCAAACGGCGAAACGCTTTGACTCGGTGAGTTTCGCGGCATTCCGACTTCGATGCCCCGGTTGCCGAAATTCAGTTGCCTTTGAATTTCGGGTGATCCCTCTTGAGCATGTATGCTTCTGCTACTTGTTCTACATCAGACTTCTTCCGCAAACGGCGAAACGCTTTGACTCGGTGAGTTTCGCGGCATTCCGACTTCGATGCCCCGGTTGCCGAAATTCAGTTGCCTTTGAATTTCGGGTGATCCCTCTTGAGCATGTATGCTTCTGCTACTTGTTCTACATCAGACTTCTTCCGCAAACGGCGAAACGCTTTGACTCGGTGAGTTTCGCGGCATTCCGACTTCGATGCCCCGGTTGCCGAAATTCAGTTGCCTTTGAATTTCGGGTGATCCCTCTTGAGCATGTATGCTTCTGCTACTTGTTCTACATCAGACTTCTTCCGCAAACGGCGAAACGCTTTGACTCGGTGAGTTTCGCGGCATTCCGACTTCGATGCCCCGGTTGCCGAAATTCAGTTGCCTTTGAATTTCGGGTGATCCCTCTTGAGCATGTATGCTTCTGCTACTTGTTCTACATCAGACTTCTTCCGCAAACGGCGAAACGCTTTGACTCGGTGAGTTTCGCGGCATTCCGACTTCGATGCCCCGGTTGCCGAAATTCAGTTGCCTTTGAATTTCGGGTGATCCCTCTTGAGCATGTATGCTTCTGCTACTTGTTCTACATCAGACTTCTTCCGCAAACGGCGAAACGCTTTGACTCGGTGAGTTTCGCGGCATTCCGACTTCGATGCCCCGGTTGCCGAAATTCAGTTGCCTTTGAATTTCGGGTGATCCCTCTTGAGCATGTATGCTTCTGCTACTTGTTCTACATCAGACTTCTTCCGCAAACGGCGAAACGCTTTGACTCGGTGAGTTTCGCGGCATTCCGACTTCGATGCCCCGGTTGCCGAAATTCAGTTGCCTTTGAATTTCGGGTGATCCCTCTTGAGCATGTATGCTTCTGCTACTTGTTCTACATCAGACTTCTTCCGCAAACGGCGAAACGCTTTGACTCGGTGAGTTTCGCGGCATTCCGACTTCGATGCCCCGGTTGCCGAAATTCAGTTGCCTTTGAATTTCGGGTGATCCCTCTTGAGCATGTATGCTTCTGCTACTTGTTCTACATCAGACTTCTTCCGCAAACGGCGAAACGCTTTGACTCGGTGAGTTTCGCGGCATTCCGACTTCGATGCCCCGGTTGCCGAAATTCAGTTGCCTTTGAATTTCGGGTGATCCCTCTTGAGCATGTATGCTTCTGCTACTTGTTCTACATCAGACTTCTTCCGCAAACGGCGAAACGCTTTGACTCGGTGAGTTTCGCGGCATTCCGACTTCGATGCCCCGGTTGCCGAAATTCAGTTGCCTTTGAATTTCGGGTGATCCCTCTTGAGCATGTATGCTTCTGCTACTTGTTCTACATCAGACTTCTTCCGCAAACGGCGAAACCTTTGACTCGGTGAGTTTCGCGGCATTCCGACTTCGATGCCCCGGTTGCCGAAATTCAGTTGCCTTTGAATTTCGGGTGATCCCTCTTGAGCATGTATGCTTCTGCTACTTGTTCTACATCAGACTTCTTCCGCAAACGGCGAAACGCTTTGACTCGGTGAGTTTCGCGGCATTCCGACTTCGATGCCCGGTTGCCGAAATTCAGTTGCCTTTGAATTTCGGGTGATCCCTCTTGAGCATGTATGCTTCTGCTACTTGTTCTACATCAGACTTCTTCCGCAAACGGCGAAACGCTTTGACTCGGTGAGTTTCGCGGCATTCCGACTTCGATGCCCCGGTTGCCGAAATTCAGTTGCCTTTGAATTTCGGGTGATCCCTCTTGAGCATGTATGCTTCTGCTACTTGTTCTACATCAGACTTCTTCCGCAAACGGCGAAACGCTTTGACTCGGTGAGTTTCGCGGCATTCCGACTTCGATGCCCCGGTTGCCGAAATTCAGTTGCCTTTGAATTTCGGGTGATCCCTCTTGAGCATGTATGCTTCTGCTACTTGTTCTACATCAGACTTCTTCCGCAAACGGCGAAACGCTTTGACTCGGTGAGTTTCGCGGCATTCCGACTTCGATGCCCCGGTTGCCGAAATTCAGTTGCCTTTGAATTTCGGGTGATCCCTCTTGAGCATGTATGCTTCTGCTACTTGTTCTACATCAGACTTCTTCCGCAAACGGCGAAACGCTTTGACTCGGTGAGTTTCGCGGCATTCCGACTTCGATGCCCCGGTTGCCGAAATTCAGTTGCCTTTGAATTTCGGGTGATCCCTCTTGAGCATGTATGCTTCTGCTACTTGTTCTACATCAGACTTCTTCCGCAAACGGCGAAACGCTTTGACTCGGTGAGTTTCGCGGCATTCCGACTTCGATGCCCCGGTTGCCGAAATTCAGTTGCCTTTGAATTTCGGGTGATCCCTCTTGAGCATGTATGCTTCTGCTACTTGTTCTACATCAGACTTCTTCCGCAAACGGCGAAACGCTTTGACTCGGTGAGTTTCGCGGCATTCCGACTTCGATGCCCGGTTGCCGAAATTCAGTTGCCTTTGAATTTCGGGTGATCCCTCTTGAGCATGTATGCTTCTGCTACTTGTTCTACATCAGACTTCTTCCGCAAACGGCGAAACGCTTTGACTCGGTGAGTTTCGCGGCATTCCGACTTCGATGCCCCGGTTGCCGAAATTCAGTTGCCTTTGAATTTCGGGTGATCCCTCTTGAGCATGTATGCTTCTGCTACTTGTTCTACATCAGACTTCTTCCGCAAACGGCGAAACGCTTTGACTCGGTGAGTTTCGCGGCATTCCGACTTCGATGCCCCGGTTGCCGAAATTCAGTTGCCTTTGAATTTCGGGTGATCCCTCTTGAGCATGTATGCTTCTGCTACTTGTTCTACATCAGACTTCTTCCGCAAACGGCGAAACGCTTTGACTCGGTGAGTTTCGCGGCATTCCGACTTCGATGCCCCGGTTGCCGAAATTCAGTTGCCTTTGAATTTCGGGTGATCCCTCTTGAGCATGTATGCTTCTGCTACTTGTTCTACATCAGACTTCTTCCGCAAACGGCGAAACGCTTTGACTCGGTGAGTTTCGCGGCATTCCGACTTCGATGCCCGGTTGCCGAAATTCAGTTGCCTTTGAATTTCGGGTGATCCCTCTTGAGCATGTATGCTTCTGCTACTTGTTCTACATCAGACTTCTTCCGCAAACGGCGAAACGCTTTGACTCGGTGAGTTTCGCGGCATTCCGACTTCGATGCCCGGTTGCCGAAATTCAGTTGCCTTTGAATTTCGGGTGATCCCTCTTGAGCATGTATGCTTCTGCTACTTGTTCTACATCAGACTTCTTCCGCAAACGGCGAAACGCTTTGACTCGGTGAGTTTCGCGGCATTCCGACTTCGATGCCCCGGTTGCCGAAATACAGTTGCCTTTGAATTTCGGGTGATCCCTCTTGAGCATGTATGCTTCTGCTACTTGTTCTACATCAGACTTCTTCCGCAAACGGCGAAACGCTTTGACTCGGTGAGTTTCGCGGCATTCCGACTTCGATGCCCCGGTTGCCGAAATTCAGTTGCCTTTGAATTTCGGGTGATCCCTCTTGAGCATGTATGCTTCTGCTACTTGTTCTACATCAGACTTCTTCCGCAAACGGCGAAACGCTTTGACTCGGTGAGTTTCGCGGCATTCCGACTTCGATGCCCCGGTTGCCGAAATTCAGTTGCCTTTGAATTTCGGGTGATCCCTCTTGAGCATGTATGCTTCTGCTACTTGTTCTACATCAGACTTCTTCCGCAAACGGCGAAACGCTTTGACTCGGTGAGTTTCGCGGCATTCCGACTTCGATGCCCCGGTTGCCGAAATTCAGTTGCCTTTGAATTTCGGGTGATCCCTCTTGAGCATGTATGCTTCTGCTACTTGTTCTACATCAGACTTCTTCCGCAAACGGCGAAACGCTTTGACTCGGTGAGTTTCGCGGCATTCCGACTTCGATGCCCGGTTGCCGAAATTCAGTTGCCTTTGAATTTCGGGTGATCCCTCTTGAGCATGTATGCTTCTGCTACTTGTTCTACATCAGACTTCTTCCGCAAACGGCGAAACGCTTTGACTCGGTGAGTTTCGCGGCATTCCGACTTCGATGCCCCGGTTGCCGAAATTCAGTTGCCTTTGAATTTCGGGTGATCCCTCTTGAGCATGTATGCTTCTGCTACTTGTTCTACATCAGACTTCTTCCGCAAACGGCGAAACGCTTTGACTCGGTGAGTTTCGCGGCATTCCGACTTCGATGCCCCGGTTGCCGAAATTCAGTTGCCTTTGAATTTCGGGTGATCCCTCTTGAGCATGTATGCTTCTGCTACTTGTTCTACATCAGACTTCTTCCGCAAACGGCGAAACGCTTTGACTCGGTGAGTTTCGCGGCATTCCGACTTCGATGCCCGGTTGCCGAAATTCAGTTGCCTTTGAATTTCGGGTGATCCCTCTTGAGCATGTATGCTTCTGCTACTTGTTCTACATCAGACTTCTTCCGCAAACGGCGAAACGCTTTGACTCGGTGAGTTTCGCGGCATTCCGACTTCGATGCCCGGTTGCCGAAATTCAGTTGCCTTTGAATTTCGGGTGATCCCTCTTGAGCATGTATGCTTCTGCTACTTGTTCTACATCAGACTTCTTCCGCAAACGGCGAAACGCTTTGACTCGGTGAGTTTCGCGGCATTCCGACTTCGATGCCCCGGTTGCCGAAATTCAGTTGCCTTTGAATTTCGGGTGATCCCTCTTGAGCATGTATGCTTCTGCTACTTGTTCTACATCAGACTTCTTCCGCAAACGGCGAAACGCTTTGACTCGGTGAGTTTCGCGGCATTCCGACTTCGATGCCCCGGTTGCCGAAATTCAGTTGCCTTTGAATTTCGGGTGATCCCTCTTGAGCATGTATGCTTCTGCTACTTGTTCTACATCAGACTTCTTCCGCAAACGGCGAAACGCTTTGACTCGGTGAGTTTCGCGGCATTCCGACTTCGATGCCCCGGTTGCCGAAATTCAGTTGCCTTTGAATTTCGGGTGATCCCTCTTGAGCATGTATGCTTCTGCTACTTGTTCTACATCAGACTTCTTCCGCAAACGGCGAAACGCTTTGACTCGGTGAGTTTCGCGGCATTCCGACTTCGATGCCCCGGTTGCCGAAATTCAGTTGCCTTTGAATTTCGGGTGATCCCTCTTGAGCATGTATGCTTGTGTATGCTTACTTGTTCTACATCAGACTTCCTTCCGCAAACGGCGAAACGCTTTGACTCGGTGAGTTTCGCGGCATTCCGACTTCGATGCCCCGGTTGCCGAAATTCAGTTGCCTTTGAATTTCGGGTGATCCCTCTTGAGCATGTATGCTTCTGCTACTTGTTCTACATCAGACTTCTTCCGCAAACGGCGAAACGCTTTGACTCGGTGAGTTTCGCGGCATTCCGACTTCGATGCCCGGTTGCCGAAATTCAGTTGCCTTTGAATTTCGGGTGATCCCTCTTGAGCATGTATGCTTCTGCTACTTGTTCTACATCAGACTTCTTCCGCAAACGGCGAAACGCTTTGACTCGGTGAGTTTCGCGGCATTCCGACTTCGATGCCCGGTTGCCGAAATTCAGTTGCCTTTGAATTTCGGGTGATCCCTCTTGAGCATGTATGCTTCTGCTACTTGTTCTACATCAGACTTCTTCCGCAAACGGCGAAACGCTTTGACTCGGTGAGTTTCGCGGCATTCCGACTTCGATGCCCCGGTTGCCGAAATTCAGTTGCCTTTGAATTTCGGGTGATCCCTCTTGAGCATGTATGCTTCTGCTACTTGTTCTACATCAGACTTCTTCCGCAAACGGCGAAACGCTTTGACTCGGTGAGTTTCGCGGCATTCCGACTTCGATGCCCCGGTTGCCGAAATTCAGTTGCCTTTGAATTTCGGGTGATCCCTCTTGAGCATGTATGCTTCTGCTACTTGTTCTACATCAGACTTCTTCCGCAAACGGCGAAACGCTTTGACTCGGTGAGTTTCGCGGCATTCCGACTTCGATGCCCCGGTTGCCGAAATTCAGTTGCCTTTGAATTTCGGGTGATCCCTCTTGAGCATGTATGCTTCTGCTACTTGTTCTACATCAGACTTCTTCCGCAAACGGCGAAACGCTTTGACTCGGTGAGTTTCGCGGCATTCCGACTTCGATGCCCCGGTTGCCGAAATTCAGTTGCCTTTGAATTTCGGGTGATCCCTCTTGAGCATGTATGCTTCTGCTACTTGTTCTACATCAGACTTCTTCCGCAAACGGCGAAACGCTTTGACTCGGTGAGTTTCGCGGCATTCCGACTTCGATGCCCCGGTTGCCGAAATTCAGTTGCCTTTGAATTTCGGGTGATCCCTCTTGAGCATGTATGCTTCTGCTACTTGTTCTACATCAGACTTCTTCCGCAAACGGCGAAACGCTTTGACTCGGTGAGTTTCGCGGCATTCCGACTTCGATGCCCCGGTTGCCGAAATTCAGTTGCCTTTGAATTTCGGGTGATCCCTCTTGAGCATGTATGCTTCTGCTACTTGTTCTACATCAGACTTCTTCCGCAAACGGCGAAACGCTTTGACTCGGTGAGTTTCGCGGCATTCCGACTTCGATGCCCCGGTTGCCGAAATTCAGTTGCCTTTGAATTTCGGGTGATCCCTCTTGAGCATGTATGCTTCTGCTACTTGTTCTACATCAGACTTCTTCCGCAAACGGCGAAACGCTTTGACTCGGTGAGTTTCGCGGCATTCCGACTTCGATGCCCCGGTTGCCGAAATTCAGTTGCCTTTGAATTTCGGGTGATCCCTCTTGAGCATGTATGCTTCTGCTACTTGTTCTACATCAGACTTCTTCCGCAAACGGCGAAACGCTTTGACTCGGTGAGTTTCGCGGCATTCCGACTTCGATGCCCCGGTTGCCGAAATTCAGTTGCCTTTGAATTTCGGGTGATCCCTCTTGAGCATGTATGCTTCTGCTACTTGTTCTACATCAGACTTCTTCCGCAAACGGCGAAACGCTTTGACTCGGTGAGTTTCGCGGCATTCCGACTTCGATGCCCCGGTTGCCGAAATTCAGTTGCCTTTGAATTTCGGGTGATCCCTCTTGAGCATGTATGCTTCTGCTACTTGTTCTACATCAGACTTCTTCCGCAAACGGCGAAACGCTTTGACTCGGTGAGTTTCGCGGCATTCCGACTTCGATGCCCCGGTTGCCGAAATTCAGTTGCCTTTGAATTTCGGGTGATCCCTCTTGAGCATGTATGCTTCTGCTACTTGTTCTACATCAGACTTCTTCCGCAAACGGCGAAACGCTTTGACTCGGTGAGTTTCGCGGCATTCCGACTTCGATGCCCCGGTTGCCGAAATTCAGTTGCCTTTGAATTTCGGGTGATCCCTCTTGAGCATGTATGCTTCTGCTACTTGTTCTACATCAGACTTCTTCCGCAAACGGCGAAACGCTTTGACTCGGTGAGTTTCGCGGCATTCCGACTTCGATGCCCCGGTTGCCGAAATTCAGTTGCCTTTGAATTTCGGGTGATCCCTCTTGAGCATGTATGCTTCTGCTACTTGTTCTACATCAGACTTCTTCCGCAAACGGCGAAACGCTTTGACTCGGTGAGTTTCGCGGCATTCCGACTTCGATGCCCCGGTTGCCGAAATTCAGTTGCCTTTGAATTTCGGGTGATCCCTCTTGAGCATGTATGCTTCTGCTACTTGTTCTACATCAGACTTCTTCCGCAAACGGCGAAACGCTTTGACTCGGTGAGTTTCGCGGCATTCCGACTTCGATGCCCGGTTGCCGAAATTCAGTTGCCTTTGAATTTCGGGTGATCCCTCTTGAGCATGTATGCTTCTGCTACTTGTTCTACATCAGACTTCTTCCGCAAACGGCGAAACGCTTTGACTCGGTGAGTTTCGCGGCATTCCGACTTCGATGCCCCGGTTGCCGAAATTCAGTTGCCTTTGAATTTCGGGTGATCCCTCTTGAGCATGTATGCTTCTGCTACTTGTTCTACATCAGACTTCTTCCGCAAACGGCGAAACGCTTTGACTCGGTGAGTTTCGCGGCATTCCGACTTCGATGCCCGGTTGCCGAAATTCAGTTGCCTTTGAATTTCGGGTGATCCCTCTTGAGCATGTATGCTTCTGCTACTTGTTCTACATCAGACTTCTTCCGCAAACGGCGAAACGCTTTGACTCGGTGAGTTTCGCGGCATTCCGACTTCGATGCCCCGGTTGCCGAAATTCAGTTGCCTTTGAATTTCGGGTGATCCCTCTTGAGCATGTATGCTTCTGCCAATTGTTCTACATCAGACTTCTTCCGCAAACGGCGAAACGCTTTGCCTCAGTGAGTTTCGCGGCATTCCGACTTCGATGCCCCGGTTGCCGAAATTCAGTTGACTTTGAATTTCGTGTGATCCCACTTGAGCATGTATGCTTCTGCTACTAGTTCTACATAACACTTCTTCCGCAAACGGCGAAATGCTTTGCCTCGGTGAGTTTCGCGGCATTCCGACATCGATGCCCAGGTTGCCGAAATTCAGTTGCCTTTGAATTTCGGGTGATCCCTCTTGAGCATGTAGGCTTCTGCTACTTGTTCTACATCAGACTTCTTCCGCACACGGCGAAACGCTTTGACTCGGTGAGTTTGGCGGCATTCCGACTTCGATGCCCCGGTTGCCGAAATTCAGTTGCCTTTGAATTTCGGGTGATCCCTCTTAAGCATGTATGCTTCTGCTACTTGTTCTAAATCAGACTTCTTCCACAAATGGCGAAACGCTTGGACTCGATGAGTTTCGCGGCATTCCGACTTCGATGCCCCTGTTGCCGAAATTCAGTTGCCTTTGAATTTCGGGTGATCCCTCTTGAGCATGTATGCTTCTGCTACTTGGTCTACATCAGACTTCTTCCGCAAACGTCGAAACGCTTTGCCTCGGTGAGTTTCGCGGCATTCCGACTTCGATGCCCCAATTGCCGAAATTCAGTTACCTTTGAATTTCGGGTGATCCCTCTTGAGCATGTATGCTTCTGCTACTTGTTTTAAATCAGACTTCTTCCGCAAACGGCGAATTGCTTTGACTCGGTGAGTTTCGCGGCATTTCCGACATTCGATGCCCCGGTTGCCGAAATTCAGTTGTCTTTGGGAATTTTCGGGTGATCCGCTCTGAAGCATGTATGCTTCTGCTACTTGTTTCTAACAATGCAGACTTTCCCTTACCGTCACAATGGCGAAAACGCTTTGACTCGGTGAGTTACACACAGCGCGCTATTCTGACTTCGATGCCCCGGTTGCCAGAAATTCAGATGCCTTTGAATTTCTTGTAATCCCCGCTTGAGCAGGTATGCTTCTCCGCTACTCTGTTCTAACATCTGACTCTCTTCCGCAAACGGCGAAACGCTTATGACTCGTTTAGTTTCGTGCAGTTCCGACATTCAGAATGCCCCGGTTTGACGAAATTCAGATGTGCATTTGAATGTCGTGGTGACCCCTCATTGAAGCATGTATGCTATCTGCTACAACATAGTTCTAACGATCACACTTCTACGACAATACAGCGAAACGCCTATTGACTCGGTGAGTTTCACGGAGCATTCCGACTTCTGATTGCCCCGGTTGCTCGAAATGTCAGTTGCCTTTGAATTTCGGGTGATCCCTCTTGAGCATGTATGCTTCTGCTACTTGTTCTACATCAGACTTCTTCCGCAAACGGCGAAACGCTTTGACTCGGTGAGTTTCGCGGCATTCCGACTTCGATGCCCCGGTTGCCGAAATTCAGTTGCCTTTGAATTTCGGGTGATCCCTCTTGAGCATGTATGCTTCTGCTACTTGTTCTACATCAGACTTCTTCCGCAAACGGCGAAACGCTTTGACTCGGTGAGTTTCGCGGCATTCCGACTTCGATGCCCCGGTTGCCGAAATTCAGTTGCCTTTGAATTTCGGGTGATCCCTCTTGAGCATGTATGCTTCTGCTACTTGTTCTACATCAGACTTCTTCCGCAAACGGCGAAACGCTTTGACTCGGTGAGTTTCGCGGCATTCCGACTTCGATGCCCCGGTTGCCGAAATTCAGTTGCCTTTGAATTTCGGGTGATCCCTCTTGAGCATGTATGCTTCTGCTACTTGTTCTACATCAGACTTCTTCCGCAAACGGCGAAACGCTTTGACTCGGTGAGTTTCGCGGCATTCCGACTTCGATGCCCCGGTTGCCGAAATTCAGTTGCCTTTGAATTTCGGGTGATCCCTCTTGAGCATGTATGCTTCTGCTACTTGTTCTACATCAGACTTCTTCCGCAAACGGCGAAACGCTTTGACTCGGTGAGTTTCGCGGCATTCCGACTTCGATGCCCCGGTTGCCGAAATTCAGTTGCCTTTGAATTTCGGGTGATCCCTCTTGAGCATGTATGCTTCTGCTACTTGTTCTACATCAGACTTCTTCCGCAAACGGCGAAACGCTTTGACTCGGTGAGTTTCGCGGCATTCCGACTTCGATGCCCCGGTTGCCGAAATTCAGTTGCCTTTGAATTTCGGGTGATCCCTCTTGAGCATGTATGCTTCTGCTACTTGTTCTACATCAGACTTCTTCCGCAAACGGCGAAACGCTTTGACTCGGTGAGTTTCGCGGCATTCCGACTTCGATGCCCCGGTTGCCGAAATTCAGTTGCCTTTGAATTTCGGGTGATCCCTCTTGAGCATGTATGCTTCTGCTACTTGTTCTACATCAGACTTCTTCCGCAAACGGCGAAACGCTTTGACTCGGTGAGTTTCGCGGCATTCCGACTTCGATGCCCCGGTTGCCGAAATTCAGTTGCCTTTGAATTTCGGGTGATCCCTCTTGAGCATGTATGCTTCTGCTACTTGTTCTACATCAGACTTCTTCCGCAAACGGCGAAACGCTTTGACTCGGTGAGTTTCGCGGCATTCCGACTTCGATGCCCCGGTTGCCGAAATTCAGTTGCCTTTGAATTTCGGGTGATCCCTCTTGAGCATGTATGCTTCTGCTACTTGTTCTACATCAGACTTCTTCCGCAAACGGCGAAACGCTTTGACTCGGTGAGTTTCGCGGCATTCCGACTTCGATGCCCCGGTTGCCGAAATTCAGTTGCCTTTGAATTTCGGGTGATCCCTCTTGAGCATGTATGCTTCTGCTACTTGTTCTACATCAGACTTCTTCCGCAAACGGCGAAACGCTTTGACTCGGTGAGTTTCGCGGCATTCCGACTTCGATGCCCCGGTTGCCGAAATTCAGTTGCCTTTGAATTTCGGGTGATCCCTCTTGAGCATGTATGCTTCTGCTACTTGTTCTACATCAGACTTCTTCCGCAAACGGCGAAACGCTTTGACTCGGTGAGTTTCGCGGCATTCCGACTTCGATGCCCCGGTTGCCGAAATTCAGTTGCCTTTGAATTTCGGGTGATCCCTCTTGAGCATGTATGCTTCTGCTACTTGTTCTACATCAGACTTCTTCCGCAAACGGCGAAACGCTTTGACTCGGTGAGTTTCGCGGCATTCCGACTTCGATGCCCCGGTTGCCGAAATTCAGTTGCCTTTGAATTTCGGGTGATCCCTCTTGAGCATGTATGCTTCTGCTACTTGTTCTACATCAGACTTCTTCCGCAAACGGCGAAACGCTTTGACTCGGTGAGTTTCGCGGCATTCCGACTTCGATGCCCCGGTTGCCGAAATTCAGTTGCCTTTGAATTTCGGGTGATCCCTCTTGAGCATGTATGCTTCTGCTACTTGTTCTACATCAGACTTCTTCCGCAAACGGCGAAACGCTTTGACTCGGTGAGTTTCGCGGCATTCCGACTTCGATGCCCCGGTTGCCGAAATTCAGTTGCCTTTGAATTTCGGGTGATCCCTCTTGAGCATGTATGCTTCTGCTACTTGTTCTACATCAGACTTCTTCCGCAAACGGCGAAACGCTTTGACTCGGTGAGTTTCGCGGCATTCCGACTTCGATGCCCCGGTTGCCGAAATTCAGTTGCCTTTGAATTTCGGGTGATCCCTCTTGAGCATGTATGCTTCTGCTACTTGTTCTACATCAGACTTCTTCCGCAAACGGCGAAACGCTTTGACTCGGTGAGTTTCGCGGCATTCCGACTTCGATGCCCCGGTTGCCGAAATTCAGTTGCCTTTGAATTTCGGGTGATCCCTCTTGAGCATGTATGCTTCTGCTACTTGTTCTACATCAGACTTCTTCCGCAAACGGCGAAACGCTTTGACTCGGTGAGTTTCGCGGCATTCCGACTTCGATGCCCCGGTTGCCGAAATTCAGTTGCCTTTGAATTTCGGGTGATCCCTCTTGAGCATGTATGCTTCTGCTACTTGTTCTACATCAGACTTCTTCCGCAAACGGCGAAACGCTTTGACTCGGTGAGTTTCGCGGCATTCCGACTTCGATGCCCCGGTTGCCGAAATTCAGTTGCCTTTGAATTTCGGGTGATCCCTCTTGAGCATGTATGCTTCTGCTACTTGTTCTACATCAGACTTCTTCCGCAAACGGCGAAACGCTTTGACTCGGTGAGTTTCGCGGCATTCCGACTTCGATGCCCCGGTTGCCGAAATTCAGTTGCCTTTGAATTTCGGGTGATCCCTCTTGAGCATGTATGCTTCTGCTACTTGTTCTACATCAGACTTCTTCCGCAAACGGCGAAACGCTTTGACTCGGTGAGTTTCGCGGCATTCCGACTTCGATGCCCCGGTTGCCGAAATTCAGTTGCCTTTGAATTTCGGGTGATCCCTCTTGAGCATGTATGCTTCTGCTACTTGTTCTACATCAGACTTCTTCCGCAAACGGCGAAACGCTTTGACTCGGTGAGTTTCGCGGCATTCCGACTTCGATGCCCCGGTTGCCGAAATTCAGTTGCCTTTGAATTTCGGGTGATCCCTCTTGAGCATGTATGCTTCTGCTACTTGTTCTACATCAGACTTCTTCCGCAAACGGCGAAACGCTTTGACTCGGTGAGTTTCGCGGCATTCCGACTTCGATGCCCCGGTTGCCGAAATTCAGTTGCCTTTGAATTTCGGGTGATCCCTCTTGAGCATGTATGCTTCTGCTACTTGTTCTACATCAGACTTCTTCCGCAAACGGCGAAACGCTTTGACTCGGTGAGTTTCGCGGCATTCCGACTTCGATGCCCCGGTTGCCGAAATTCAGTTGCCTTTGAATTTCGGGTGATCCCTCTTGAGCATGTATGCTTCTGCTACTTGTTCTACATCAGACTTCTTCCGCAAACGGCGAAACGCTTTGACTCGGTGAGTTTCGCGGCATTCCGACTTCGATGCCCCGGTTGCCGAAATTCAGTTGCCTTTGAATTTCGGGTGATCCCTCTTGAGCATGTATGCTTCTGCTACTTGTTCTACATCAGACTTCTTCCGCAAACGGCGAAACGCTTTGACTCGGTGAGTTTCGCGGCATTCCGACTTCGATGCCCCGGTTGCCGAAATTCAGTTGCCTTTGAATTTCGGGTGATCCCTCTTGAGCATGTATGCTTCTGCTACTTGTTCTACATCAGACTTCTTCCGCAAACGGCGAAACGCTTTGACTCGGTGAGTTTCGCGGCATTCCGACTTCGATGCCCCGGTTGCCGAAATTCAGTTGCCTTTGAATTTCGGGTGATCCCTCTTGAGCATGTATGCTTCTGCTACTTGTTCTACATCAGACTTCTTCCGCAAACGGCGAAACGCTTTGACTCGGTGAGTTTCGCGGCATTCCGACTTCGATGCCCCGGTTGCCGAAATTCAGTTGCCTTTGAATTTCGGGTGATCCCTCTTGAGCATGTATGCTTCTGCTACTTGTTCTACATCAGACTTCTTCCGCAAACGGCGAAACGCTTTGACTCGGTGAGTTTCGCGGCATTCCGACTTCGATGCCCCGGTTGCCGAAATTCAGTTGCCTTTGAATTTCGGGTGATCCCTCTTGAGCATGTATGCTTCTGCTACTTGTTCTACATCAGACTTCTTCCGCAAACGGCGAAACGCTTTGACTCGGTGAGTTTCGCGGCATTCCGACTTCGATGCCCCGGTTGCCGAAATTCAGTTGCCTTTGAATTTCGGGTGATCCCTCTTGAGCATGTATGCTTCTGCTACTTGTTCTACATCAGACTTCTTCCGCAAACGGCGAAACGCTTTGACTCGGTGAGTTTCGCGGCATTCCGACTTCGATGCCCCGGTTGCCGAAATTCAGTTGCCTTTGAATTTCGGGTGATCCCTCTTGAGCATGTATGCTTCTGCTACTTGTTCTACATCAGACTTCTTCCGCAAACGGCGAAACGCTTTGACTCGGTGAGTTTCGCGGCATTCCGACTTCGATGCCCCGGTTGCCGAAATTCAGTTGCCTTTGAATTTCGGGTGATCCCTCTTGAGCATGTATGCTTCTGCTACTTGTTCTACATCAGACTTCTTCCGCAAACGGCGAAACGCTTTGACTCGGTGAGTTTCGCGGCATTCCGACTTCGATGCCCCGGTTGCCGAAATTCAGTTGCCTTTGAATTTCGGGTGATCCCTCTTGAGCATGTATGCTTCTGCTACTTGTTCTACATCAGACTTCTTCCGCAAACGGCGAAACGCTTTGACTCGGTGAGTTTCGCGGCATTCCGACTTCGATGCCCCGGTTGCCGAAATTCAGTTGCCTTTGAATTTCGGGTGATCCCTCTTGAGCATGTATGCTTCTGCTACTTGTTCTACATCAGACTTCTTCCGCAAACGGCGAAACGCTTTGACTCGGTGAGTTTCGCGGCATTCCGACTTCGATGCCCCGGTTGCCGAAATTCAGTTGCCTTTGAATTTCGGGTGATCCCTCTTGAGCATGTATGCTTCTGCTACTTGTTCTACATCAGACTTCTTCCGCAAACGGCGAAACGCTTTGACTCGGTGAGTTTCGCGGCATTCCGACTTCGATGCCCCGGTTGCCGAAATTCAGTTGCCTTTGAATTTCGGGTGATCCCTCTTGAGCATGTATGCTTCTGCTACTTGTTCTACATCAGACTTCTTCCGCAAACGGCGAAACGCTTTGACTCGGTGAGTTTCGCGGCATTCCGACTTCGATGCCCCGGTTGCCGAAATTCAGTTGCCTTTGAATTTCGGGTGATCCCTCTTGAGCATGTATGCTTCTGCTACTTGTTCTACATCAGACTTCTTCCGCAAACGGCGAAACGCTTTGACTCGGTGAGTTTCGCGGCATTCCGACTTCGATGCCCCGGTTGCCGAAATTCAGTTGCCTTTGAATTTCGGGTGATCCCTCTTGAGCATGTATGCTTCTGCTACTTGTTCTACATCAGACTTCTTCCGCAAACGGCGAAACGCTTTGACTCGGTGAGTTTCGCGGCATTCCGACTTCGATGCCCCGGTTGCCGAAATTCAGTTGCCTTTGAATTTCGGGTGATCCCTCTTGAGCATGTATGCTTCTGCTACTTGTTCTACATCAGACTTCTTCCGCAAACGGCGAAACGCTTTGACTCGGTGAGTTTCGCGGCATTCCGACTTCGATGCCCCGGTTGCCGAAATTCAGTTGCCTTTGAATTTCGGGTGATCCCTCTTGAGCATGTATGCTTCTGCTACTTGTTCTACATCAGACTTCTTCCGCAAACGGCGAAACGCTTTGACTCGGTGAGTTTCGCGGCATTCCGACTTCGATGCCCCGGTTGCCGAAATTCAGTTGCCTTTGAATTTCGGGTGATCCCTCTTGAGCATGTATGCTTCTGCTACTTGTTCTACATCAGACTTCTTCCGCAAACGGCGAAACGCTTTGACTCGGTGAGTTTCGCGGCATTCCGACTTCGATGCCCCGGTTGCCGAAATTCAGTTGCCTTTGAATTTCGGGTGATCCCTCTTGAGCATGTATGCTTCTGCTACTTGTTCTACATCAGACTTCTTCCGCAAACGGCGAAACGCTTTGACTCGGTGAGTTTCGCGGCATTCCGACTTCGATGCCCCGGTTGCCGAAATTCAGTTGCCTTTGAATTTCGGGTGATCCCTCTTGAGCATGTATGCTTCTGCTACTTGTTCTACATCAGACTTCTTCCGCAAACGGCGAAACGCTTTGACTCGGTGAGTTTCGCGGCATTCCGACTTCGATGCCCCGGTTGCCGAAATTCAGTTGCCTTTGAATTTCGGGTGATCCCTCTTGAGCATGTATGCTTCTGCTACTTGTTCTACATCAGACTTCTTCCGCAAACGGCGAAACGCTTTGACTCGGTGAGTTTCGCGGCATTCCGACTTCGATGCCCCGGTTGCCGAAATTCAGTTGCCTTTGAATTTCGGGTGATCCCTCTTGAGCATGTATGCTTCTGCTACTTGTTCTACATCAGACTTCTTCCGCAAACGGCGAAACGCTTTGACTCGGTGAGTTTCGCGGCATTCCGACTTCGATGCCCCGGTTGCCGAAATTCAGTTGCCTTTGAATTTCGGGTGATCCCTCTTGAGCATGTATGCTTCTGCTACTTGTTCTACATCAGACTTCTTCCGCAAACGGCGAAACGCTTTGACTCGGTGAGTTTCGCGGCATTCCGACTTCGATGCCCCGGTTGCCGAAATTCAGTTGCCTTTGAATTTCGGGTGATCCCTCTTGAGCATGTATGCTTCTGCTACTTGTTCTACATCAGACTTCTTCCGCAAACGGCGAAACGCTTTGACTCGGTGAGTTTCGCGGCATTCCGACTTCGATGCCCCGGTTGCCGAAATTCAGTTGCCTTTGAATTTCGGGTGATCCCTCTTGAGCATGTATGCTTCTGCTACTTGTTCTACATCAGACTTCTTCCGCAAACGGCGAAACGCTTTGACTCGGTGAGTTTCGCGGCATTCCGACTTCGATGCCCCGGTTGCCGAAATTCAGTTGCCTTTGAATTTCGGGTGATCCCTCTTGAGCATGTATGCTTCTGCTACTTGTTCTACATCAGACTTCTTCCGCAAACGGCGAAACGCTTTGACTCGGTGAGTTTCGCGGCATTCCGACTTCGATGCCCCGGTTGCCGAAATTCAGTTGCCTTTGAATTTCGGGTGATCCCTCTTGAGCATGTATGCTTCTGCTACTTGTTCTACATCAGACTTCTTCCGCAAACGGCGAAACGCTTTGACTCGGTGAGTTTCGCGGCATTCCGACTTCGATGCCCCGGTTGCCGAAATTCAGTTGCCTTTGAATTTCGGGTGATCCCTCTTGAGCATGTATGCTTCTGCTACTTGTTCTACATCAGACTTCTTCCGCAAACGGCGAAACGCTTTGACTCGGTGAGTTTCGCGGCATTCCGACTTCGATGCCCCGGTTGCCGAAATTCAGTTGCCTTTGAATTTCGGGTGATCCCTCTTGAGCATGTATGCTTCTGCTACTTGTTCTACATCAGACTTCTTCCGCAAACGGCGAAACGCTTTGACTCGGTGAGTTTCGCGGCATTCCGACTTCGATGCCCCGGTTGCCGAAATTCAGTTGCCTTTGAATTTCGGGTGATCCCTCTTGAGCATGTATGCTTCTGCTACTTGTTCTACATCAGACTTCTTCCGCAAACGGCGAAACGCTTTGACTCGGTGAGTTTCGCGGCATTCCGACTTCGATGCCCCGGTTGCCGAAATTCAGTTGCCTTTGAATTTCGGGTGATCCCTCTTGAGCATGTATGCTTCTGCTACTTGTTCTACATCAGACTTCTTCCGCAAACGGCGAAACGCTTTGACTCGGTGAGTTTCGCGGCATTCCGACTTCGATGCCCCGGTTGCCGAAATTCAGTTGCCTTTGAATTTCGGGTGATCCCTCTTGAGCATGTATGCTTCTGCTACTTGTTCTACATCAGACTTCTTCCGCAAACGGCGAAACGCTTTGACTCGGTGAGTTTCGCGGCATTCCGACTTCGATGCCCCGGTTGCCGAAATTCAGTTGCCTTTGAATTTCGGGTGATCCCTCTTGAGCATGTATGCTTCTGCTACTTGTTCTACATCAGACTTCTTCCGCAAACGGCGAAACGCTTTGACTCGGTGAGTTTCGCGGCATTCCGACTTCGATGCCCCGGTTGCCGAAATTCAGTTGCCTTTGAATTTCGGGTGATCCCTCTTGAGCATGTATGCTTCTGCTACTTGTTCTACATCAGACTTCTTCCGCAAACGGCGAAACGCTTTGACTCGGTGAGTTTCGCGGCATTCCGACTTCGATGCCCCGGTTGCCGAAATTCAGTTGCCTTTGAATTTCGGGTGATCCCTCTTGAGCATGTATGCTTCTGCTACTTGTTCTACATCAGACTTCTTCCGCAAACGGCGAAACGCTTTGACTCGGTGAGTTTCGCGGCATTCCGACTTCGATGCCCCGGTTGCCGAAATTCAGTTGCCTTTGAATTTCGGGTGATCCCTCTTGAGCATGTATGCTTCTGCTACTTGTTCTACATCAGACTTCTTCCGCAAACGGCGAAACGCTTTGACTCGGTGAGTTTCGCGGCATTCCGACTTCGATGCCCCGGTTGCCGAAATTCAGTTGCCTTTGAATTTCGGGTGATCCCTCTTGAGCATGTATGCTTCTGCTACTTGTTCTACATCAGACTTCTTCCGCAAACGGCGAAACGCTTTGACTCGGTGAGTTTCGCGGCATTCCGACTTCGATGCCCCGGTTGCCGAAATTCAGTTGCCTTTGAATTTCGGGTGATCCCTCTTGAGCATGTATGCTTCTGCTACTTGTTCTACATCAGACTTCTTCCGCAAACGGCGAAACGCTTTGACTCGGTGAGTTTCGCGGCATTCCGACTTCGATGCCCCGGTTGCCGAAATTCAGTTGCCTTTGAATTTCGGGTGATCCCTCTTGAGCATGTATGCTTCTGCTACTTGTTCTACATCAGACTTCTTCCGCAAACGGCGAAACGCTTTGACTCGGTGAGTTTCGCGGCATTCCGACTTCGATGCCCCGGTTGCCGAAATTCAGTTGCCTTTGAATTTCGGGTGATCCCTCTTGAGCATGTATGCTTCTGCTACTTGTTCTACATCAGACTTCTTCCGCAAACGGCGAAACGCTTTGACTCGGTGAGTTTCGCGGCATTCCGACTTCGATGCCCCGGTTGCCGAAATTCAGTTGCCTTTGAATTTCGGGTGATCCCTCTTGAGCATGTATGCTTCTGCTACTTGTTCTACATCAGACTTCTTCCGCAAACGGCGAAACGCTTTGACTCGGTGAGTTTCGCGGCATTCCGACTTCGATGCCCCGGTTGCCGAAATTCAGTTGCCTTTGAATTTCGGGTGATCCCTCTTGAGCATGTATGCTTCTGCTACTTGTTCTACATCAGACTTCTTCCGCAAACGGCGAAACGCTTTGACTCGGTGAGTTTCGCGGCATTCCGACTTCGATGCCCCGGTTGCCGAAATTCAGTTGCCTTTGAATTTCGGGTGATCCCTCTTGAGCATGTATGCTTCTGCTACTTGTTCTACATCAGACTTCTTCCGCAAACGGCGAAACGCTTTGACTCGGTGAGTTTCGCGGCATTCCGACTTCGATGCCCCGGTTGCCGAAATTCAGTTGCCTTTGAATTTCGGGTGATCCCTCTTGAGCATGTATGCTTCTGCTACTTGTTCTACATCAGACTTCTTCCGCAAACGGCGAAACGCTTTGACTCGGTGAGTTTCGCGGCATTCCGACTTCGATGCCCCGGTTGCCGAAATTCAGTTGCCTTTGAATTTCGGGTGATCCCTCTTGAGCATGTATGCTTCTGCTACTTGTTCTACATCAGACTTCTTCCGCAAACGGCGAAACGCTTTGACTCGGTGAGTTTCGCGGCATTCCGACTTCGATGCCCCGGTTGCCGAAATTCAGTTGCCTTTGAATTTCGGGTGATCCCTCTTGAGCATGTATGCTTCTGCTACTTGTTCTACATCAGACTTCTTCCGCAAACGGCGAAACGCTTTGACTCGGTGAGTTTCGCGGCATTCCGACTTCGATGCCCCGGTTGCCGAAATTCAGTTGCCTTTGAATTTCGGGTGATCCCTCTTGAGCATGTATGCTTCTGCTACTTGTTCTACATCAGACTTCTTCCGCAAACGGCGAAACGCTTTGACTCGGTGAGTTTCGCGGCATTCCGACTTCGATGCCCCGGTTGCCGAAATTCAGTTGCCTTTGAATTTCGGGTGATCCCTCTTGAGCATGTATGCTTCTGCTACTTGTTCTACATCAGACTTCTTCCGCAAACGGCGAAACGCTTTGACTCGGTGAGTTTCGCGGCATTCCGACTTCGATGCCCCGGTTGCCGAAATTCAGTTGCCTTTGAATTTCGGGTGATCCCTCTTGAGCATGTATGCTTCTGCTACTTGTTCTACATCAGACTTCTTCCGCAAACGGCGAAACGCTTTGACTCGGTGAGTTTCGCGGCATTCCGACTTCGATGCCCCGGTTGCCGAAATTCAGTTGCCTTTGAATTTCGGGTGATCCCTCTTGAGCATGTATGCTTCTGCTACTTGTTCTACATCAGACTTCTTCCGCAAACGGCGAAACGCTTTGACTCGGTGAGTTTCGCGGCATTCCGACTTCGATGCCCCGGTTGCCGAAATTCAGTTGCCTTTGAATTTCGGGTGATCCCTCTTGAGCATGTATGCTTCTGCTACTTGTTCTACATCAGACTTCTTCCGCAAACGGCGAAACGCTTTGACTCGGTGAGTTTCGCGGCATTCCGACTTCGATGCCCCGGTTGCCGAAATTCAGTTGCCTTTGAATTTCGGGTGATCCCTCTTGAGCATGTATGCTTCTGCTACTTGTTCTACATCAGACTTCTTCCGCAAACGGCGAAACGCTTTGACTCGGTGAGTTTCGCGGCATTCCGACTTCGATGCCCCGGTTGCCGAAATTCAGTTGCCTTTGAATTTCGGGTGATCCCTCTTGAGCATGTATGCTTCTGCTACTTGTTCTACATCAGACTTCTTCCGCAAACGGCGAAACGCTTTGACTCGGTGAGTTTCGCGGCATTCCGACTTCGATGCCCCGGTTGCCGAAATTCAGTTGCCTTTGAATTTCGGGTGATCCCTCTTGAGCATGTATGCTTCTGCTACTTGTTCTACATCAGACTTCTTCCGCAAACGGCGAAACGCTTTGACTCGGTGAGTTTCGCGGCATTCCGACTTCGATGCCCCGGTTGCCGAAATTCAGTTGCCTTTGAATTTCGGGTGATCCCTCTTGAGCATGTATGCTTCTGCTACTTGTTCTACATCAGACTTCTTCCGCAAACGGCGAAACGCTTTGACTCGGTGAGTTTCGCGGCATTCCGACTTCGATGCCCCGGTTGCCGAAATTCAGTTGCCTTTGAATTTCGGGTGATCCCTCTTGAGCATGTATGCTTCTGCTACTTGTTCTACATCAGACTTCTTCCGCAAACGGCGAAACGCTTTGACTCGGTGAGTTTCGCGGCATTCCGACTTCGATGCCCCGGTTGCCGAAATTCAGTTGCCTTTGAATTTCGGGTGATCCCTCTTGAGCATGTATGCTTCTGCTACTTGTTCTACATCAGACTTCTTCCGCAAACGGCGAAACGCTTTGACTCGGTGAGTTTCGCGGCATTCCGACTTCGATGCCCCGGTTGCCGAAATTCAGTTGCCTTTGAATTTCGGGTGATCCCTCTTGAGCATGTATGCTTCTGCTACTTGTTCTACATCAGACTTCTTCCGCAAACGGCGAAACGCTTTGACTCGGTGAGTTTCGCGGCATTCCGACTTCGATGCCCCGGTTGCCGAAATTCAGTTGCCTTTGAATTTCGGGTGATCCCTCTTGAGCATGTATGCTTCTGCTACTTGTTCTACATCAGACTTCTTCCGCAAACGGCGAAACGCTTTGACTCGGTGAGTTTCGCGGCATTCCGACTTCGATGCCCCGGTTGCCGAAATTCAGTTGCCTTTGAATTTCGGGTGATCCCTCTTGAGCATGTATGCTTCTGCTACTTGTTCTACATCAGACTTCTTCCGCAAACGGCGAAACGCTTTGACTCGGTGAGTTTCGCGGCATTCCGACTTCGATGCCCCGGTTGCCGAAATTCAGTTGCCTTTGAATTTCGGGTGATCCCTCTTGAGCATGTATGCTTCTGCTACTTGTTCTACATCAGACTTCTTCCGCAAACGGCGAAACGCTTTGACTCGGTGAGTTTCGCGGCATTCCGACTTCGATGCCCCGGTTGCCGAAATTCAGTTGCCTTTGAATTTCGGGTGATCCCTCTTGAGCATGTATGCTTCTGCTACTTGTTCTACATCAGACTTCTTCCGCAAACGGCGAAACGCTTTGACTCGGTGAGTTTCGCGGCATTCCGACTTCGATGCCCCGGTTGCCGAAATTCAGTTGCCTTTGAATTTCGGGTGATCCCTCTTGAGCATGTATGCTTCTGCTACTTGTTCTACATCAGACTTCTTCCGCAAACGGCGAAACGCTTTGACTCGGTGAGTTTCGCGGCATTCCGACTTCGATGCCCCGGTTGCCGAAATTCAGTTGCCTTTGAATTTCGGGTGATCCCTCTTGAGCATGTATGCTTCTGCTACTTGTTCTACATCAGACTTCTTCCGCAAACGGCGAAACGCTTTGACTCGGTGAGTTTCGCGGCATTCCGACTTCGATGCCCCGGTTGCCGAAATTCAGTTGCCTTTGAATTTCGGGTGATCCCTCTTGAGCATGTATGCTTCTGCTACTTGTTCTACATCAGACTTCTTCCGCAAACGGCGAAACGCTTTGACTCGGTGAGTTTCGCGGCATTCCGACTTCGATGCCCCGGTTGCCGAAATTCAGTTGCCTTTGAATTTCGGGTGATCCCTCTTGAGCATGTATGCTTCTGCTACTTGTTCTACATCAGACTTCTTCCGCAAACGGCGAAACGCTTTGACTCGGTGAGTTTCGCGGCATTCCGACTTCGATGCCCCGGTTGCCGAAATTCAGTTGCCTTTGAATTTCGGGTGATCCCTCTTGAGCATGTATGCTTCTGCTACTTGTTCTACATCAGACTTCTTCCGCAAACGGCGAAACGCTTTGACTCGGTGAGTTTCGCGGCATTCCGACTTCGATGCCCCGGTTGCCGAAATTCAGTTGCCTTTGAATTTCGGGTGATCCCTCTTGAGCATGTATGCTTCTGCTACTTGTTCTACATCAGACTTCTTCCGCAAACGGCGAAACGCTTTGACTCGGTGAGTTTCGCGGCATTCCGACTTCGATGCCCCGGTTGCCGAAATTCAGTTGCCTTTGAATTTCGGGTGATCCCTCTTGAGCATGTATGCTTCTGCTACTTGTTCTACATCAGACTTCTTCCGCAAACGGCGAAACGCTTTGACTCGGTGAGTTTCGCGGCATTCCGACTTCGATGCCCCGGTTGCCGAAATTCAGTTGCCTTTGAATTTCGGGTGATCCCTCTTGAGCATGTATGCTTCTGCTACTTGTTCTACATCAGACTTCTTCCGCAAACGGCGAAACGCTTTGACTCGGTGAGTTTCGCGGCATTCCGACTTCGATGCCCCGGTTGCCGAAATTCAGTTGCCTTTGAATTTCGGGTGATCCCTCTTGAGCATGTATGCTTCTGCTACTTGTTCTACATCAGACTTCTTCCGCAAACGGCGAAACGCTTTGACTCGGTGAGTTTCGCGGCATTCCGACTTCGATGCCCCGGTTGCCGAAATTCAGTTGCCTTTGAATTTCGGGTGATCCCTCTTGAGCATGTATGCTTCTGCTACTTGTTCTACATCAGACTTCTTCCGCAAACGGCGAAACGCTTTGACTCGGTGAGTTTCGCGGCATTCCGACTTCGATGCCCCGGTTGCCGAAATTCAGTTGCCTTTGAATTTCGGGTGATCCCTCTTGAGCATGTATGCTTCTGCTACTTGTTCTACATCAGACTTCTTCCGCAAACGGCGAAACGCTTTGACTCGGTGAGTTTCGCGGCATTCCGACTTCGATGCCCCGGTTGCCGAAATTCAGTTGCCTTTGAATTTCGGGTGATCCCTCTTGAGCATGTATGCTTCTGCTACTTGTTCTACATCAGACTTCTTCCGCAAACGGCGAAACGCTTTGACTCGGTGAGTTTCGCGGCATTCCGACTTCGATGCCCCGGTTGCCGAAATTCAGTTGCCTTTGAATTTCGGGTGATCCCTCTTGAGCATGTATGCTTCTGCTACTTGTTCTACATCAGACTTCTTCCGCAAACGGCGAAACGCTTTGACTCGGTGAGTTTCGCGGCATTCCGACTTCGATGCCCCGGTTGCCGAAATTCAGTTGCCTTTGAATTTCGGGTGATCCCTCTTGAGCATGTATGCTTCTGCTACTTGTTCTACATCAGACTTCTTCCGCAAACGGCGAAACGCTTTGACTCGGTGAGTTTCGCGGCATTCCGACTTCGATGCCCCGGTTGCCGAAATTCAGTTGCCTTTGAATTTCGGGTGATCCCTCTTGAGCATGTATGCTTCTGCTACTTGTTCTACATCAGACTTCTTCCGCAAACGGCGAAACGCTTTGACTCGGTGAGTTTCGCGGCATTCCGACTTCGATGCCCCGGTTGCCGAAATTCAGTTGCCTTTGAATTTCGGGTGATCCCTCTTGAGCATGTATGCTTCTGCTACTTGTTCTACATCAGACTTCTTCCGCAAACGGCGAAACGCTTTGACTCGGTGAGTTTCGCGGCATTCCGACTTCGATGCCCCGGTTGCCGAAATTCAGTTGCCTTTGAATTTCGGGTGATCCCTCTTGAGCATGTATGCTTCTGCTACTTGTTCTACATCAGACTTCTTCCGCAAACGGCGAAACGCTTTGACTCGGTGAGTTTCGCGGCATTCCGACTTCGATGCCCCGGTTGCCGAAATTCAGTTGCCTTTGAATTTCGGGTGATCCCTCTTGAGCATGTATGCTTCTGCTACTTGTTCTACATCAGACTTCTTCCGCAAACGGCGAAACGCTTTGACTCGGTGAGTTTCGCGGCATTCCGACTTCGATGCCCCGGTTGCCGAAATTCAGTTGCCTTTGAATTTCGGGTGATCCCTCTTGAGCATGTATGCTTCTGCTACTTGTTCTACATCAGACTTCTTCCGCAAACGGCGAAACGCTTTGACTCGGTGAGTTTCGCGGCATTCCGACTTCGATGCCCCGGTTGCCGAAATTCAGTTGCCTTTGAATTTCGGGTGATCCCTCTTGAGCATGTATGCTTCTGCTACTTGTTCTACATCAGACTTCTTCCGCAAACGGCGAAACGCTTTGACTCGGTGAGTTTCGCGGCATTCCGACTTCGATGCCCCGGTTGCCGAAATTCAGTTGCCTTTGAATTTCGGGTGATCCCTCTTGAGCATGTATGCTTCTGCTACTTGTTCTACATCAGACTTCTTCCGCAAACGGCGAAACGCTTTGACTCGGTGAGTTTCGCGGCATTCCGACTTCGATGCCCCGGTTGCCGAAATTCAGTTGCCTTTGAATTTCGGGTGATCCCTCTTGAGCATGTATGCTTCTGCTACTTGTTCTACATCAGACTTCTTCCGCAAACGGCGAAACGCTTTGACTCGGTGAGTTTCGCGGCATTCCGACTTCGATGCCCCGGTTGCCGAAATTCAGTTGCCTTTGAATTTCGGGTGATCCCTCTTGAGCATGTATGCTTCTGCTACTTGTTCTACATCAGACTTCTTCCGCAAACGGCGAAACGCTTTGACTCGGTGAGTTTCGCGGCATTCCGACTTCGATGCCCCGGTTGCCGAAATTCAGTTGCCTTTGAATTTCGGGTGATCCCTCTTGAGCATGTATGCTTCTGCTACTTGTTCTACATCAGACTTCTTCCGCAAACGGCGAAACGCTTTGACTCGGTGAGTTTCGCGGCATTCCGACTTCGATGCCCCGGTTGCCGAAATTCAGTTGCCTTTGAATTTCGGGTGATCCCTCTTGAGCATGTATGCTTCTGCTACTTGTTCTACATCAGACTTCTTCCGCAAACGGCGAAACGCTTTGACTCGGTGAGTTTCGCGGCATTCCGACTTCGATGCCCCGGTTGCCGAAATTCAGTTGCCTTTGAATTTCGGGTGATCCCTCTTGAGCATGTATGCTTCTGCTACTTGTTCTACATCAGACTTCTTCCGCAAACGGCGAAACGCTTTGACTCGGTGAGTTTCGCGGCATTCCGACTTCGATGCCCCGGTTGCCGAAATTCAGTTGCCTTTGAATTTCGGGTGATCCCTCTTGAGCATGTATGCTTCTGCTACTTGTTCTACATCAGACTTCTTCCGCAAACGGCGAAACGCTTTGACTCGGTGAGTTTCGCGGCATTCCGACTTCGATGCCCCGGTTGCCGAAATTCAGTTGCCTTTGAATTTCGGGTGATCCCTCTTGAGCATGTATGCTTCTGCTACTTGTTCTACATCAGACTTCTTCCGCAAACGGCGAAACGCTTTGACTCGGTGAGTTTCGCGGCATTCCGACTTCGATGCCCCGGTTGCCGAAATTCAGTTGCCTTTGAATTTCGGGTGATCCCTCTTGAGCATGTATGCTTCTGCTACTTGTTCTACATCAGACTTCTTCCGCAAACGGCGAAACGCTTTGACTCGGTGAGTTTCGCGGCATTCCGACTTCGATGCCCCGGTTGCCGAAATTCAGTTGCCTTTGAATTTCGGGTGATCCCTCTTGAGCATGTATGCTTCTGCTACTTGTTCTACATCAGACTTCTTCCGCAAACGGCGAAACGCTTTGACTCGGTGAGTTTCGCGGCATTCCGACTTCGATGCCCCGGTTGCCGAAATTCAGTTGCCTTTGAATTTCGGGTGATCCCTCTTGAGCATGTATGCTTCTGCTACTTGTTCTACATCAGACTTCTTCCGCAAACGGCGAAACGCTTTGACTCGGTGAGTTTCGCGGCATTCCGACTTCGATGCCCCGGTTGCCGAAATTCAGTTGCCTTTGAATTTCGGGTGATCCCTCTTGAGCATGTATGCTTCTGCTACTTGTTCTACATCAGACTTCTTCCGCAAACGGCGAAACGCTTTGACTCGGTGAGTTTCGCGGCATTCCGACTTCGATGCCCCGGTTGCCGAAATTCAGTTGCCTTTGAATTTCGGGTGATCCCTCTTGAGCATGTATGCTTCTGCTACTTGTTCTACATCAGACTTCTTCCGCAAACGGCGAAACGCTTTGACTCGGTGAGTTTCGCGGCATTCCGACTTCGATGCCCCGGTTGCCGAAATTCAGTTGCCTTTGAATTTCGGGTGATCCCTCTTGAGCATGTATGCTTCTGCTACTTGTTCTACATCAGACTTCTTCCGCAAACGGCGAAACGCTTTGACTCGGTGAGTTTCGCGGCATTCCGACTTCGATGCCCCGGTTGCCGAAATTCAGTTGCCTTTGAATTTCGGGTGATCCCTCTTGAGCATGTATGCTTCTGCTACTTGTTCTACATCAGACTTCTTCCGCAAACGGCGAAACGCTTTGACTCGGTGAGTTTCGCGGCATTCCGACTTCGATGCCCCGGTTGCCGAAATTCAGTTGCCTTTGAATTTCGGGTGATCCCTCTTGAGCATGTATGCTTCTGCTACTTGTTCTACATCAGACTTCTTCCGCAAACGGCGAAACGCTTTGACTCGGTGAGTTTCGCGGCATTCCGACTTCGATGCCCCGGTTGCCGAAATTCAGTTGCCTTTGAATTTCGGGTGATCCCTCTTGAGCATGTATGCTTCTGCTACTTGTTCTACATCAGACTTCTTCCGCAAACGGCGAAACGCTTTGACTCGGTGAGTTTCGCGGCATTCCGACTTCGATGCCCCGGTTGCCGAAATTCAGTTGCCTTTGAATTTCGGGTGATCCCTCTTGAGCATGTATGCTTCTGCTACTTGTTCTACATCAGACTTCTTCCGCAAACGGCGAAACGCTTTGACTCGGTGAGTTTCGCGGCATTCCGACTTCGATGCCCCGGTTGCCGAAATTCAGTTGCCTTTGAATTTCGGGTGATCCCTCTTGAGCATGTATGCTTCTGCTACTTGTTCTACATCAGACTTCTTCCGCAAACGGCGAAACGCTTTGACTCGGTGAGTTTCGCGGCATTCCGACTTCGATGCCCCGGTTGCCGAAATTCAGTTGCCTTTGAATTTCGGGTGATCCCTCTTGAGCATGTATGCTTCTGCTACTTGTTCTACATCAGACTTCTTCCGCAAACGGCGAAACGCTTTGACTCGGTGAGTTTCGCGGCATTCCGACTTCGATGCCCCGGTTGCCGAAATTCAGTTGCCTTTGAATTTCGGGTGATCCCTCTTGAGCATGTATGCTTCTGCTACTTGTTCTACATCAGACTTCTTCCGCAAACGGCGAAACGCTTTGACTCGGTGAGTTTCGCGGCATTCCGACTTCGATGCCCCGGTTGCCGAAATTCAGTTGCCTTTGAATTTCGGGTGATCCCTCTTGAGCATGTATGCTTCTGCTACTTGTTCTACATCAGACTTCTTCCGCAAACGGCGAAACGCTTTGACTCGGTGAGTTTCGCGGCATTCCGACTTCGATGCCCCGGTTGCCGAAATTCAGTTGCCTTTGAATTTCGGGTGATCCCTCTTGAGCATGTATGCTTCTGCTACTTGTTCTACATCAGACTTCTTCCGCAAACGGCGAAACGCTTTGACTCGGTGAGTTTCGCGGCATTCCGACTTCGATGCCCCGGTTGCCGAAATTCAGTTGCCTTTGAATTTCGGGTGATCCCTCTTGAGCATGTATGCTTCTGCTACTTGTTCTACATCAGACTTCTTCCGCAAACGGCGAAACGCTTTGACTCGGTGAGTTTCGCGGCATTCCGACTTCGATGCCCCGGTTGCCGAAATTCAGTTGCCTTTGAATTTCGGGTGATCCCTCTTGAGCATGTATGCTTCTGCTACTTGTTCTACATCAGACTTCTTCCGCAAACGGCGAAACGCTTTGACTCGGTGAGTTTCGCGGCATTCCGACTTCGATGCCCCGGTTGCCGAAATTCAGTTGCCTTTGAATTTCGGGTGATCCCTCTTGAGCATGTATGCTTCTGCTACTTGTTCTACATCAGACTTCTTCCGCAAACGGCGAAACGCTTTGACTCGGTGAGTTTCGCGGCATTCCGACTTCGATGCCCCGGTTGCCGAAATTCAGTTGCCTTTGAATTTCGGGTGATCCCTCTTGAGCATGTATGCTTCTGCTACTTGTTCTACATCAGACTTCTTCCGCAAACGGCGAAACGCTTTGACTCGGTGAGTTTCGCGGCATTCCGACTTCGATGCCCCGGTTGCCGAAATTCAGTTGCCTTTGAATTTCGGGTGATCCCTCTTGAGCATGTATGCTTCTGCTACTTGTTCTACATCAGACTTCTTCCGCAAACGGCGAAACGCTTTGACTCGGTGAGTTTCGCGGCATTCCGACTTCGATGCCCCGGTTGCCGAAATTCAGTTGCCTTTGAATTTCGGGTGATCCCTCTTGAGCATGTATGCTTCTGCTACTTGTTCTACATCAGACTTCTTCCGCAAACGGCGAAACGCTTTGACTCGGTGAGTTTCGCGGCATTCCGACTTCGATGCCCCGGTTGCCGAAATTCAGTTGCCTTTGAATTTCGGGTGATCCCTCTTGAGCATGTATGCTTCTGCTACTTGTTCTACATCAGACTTCTTCCGCAAACGGCGAAACGCTTTGACTCGGTGAGTTTCGCGGCATTCCGACTTCGATGCCCCGGTTGCCGAAATTCAGTTGCCTTTGAATTTCGGGTGATCCCTCTTGAGCATGTATGCTTCTGCTACTTGTTCTACATCAGACTTCTTCCGCAAACGGCGAAACGCTTTGACTCGGTGAGTTTCGCGGCATTCCGACTTCGATGCCCCGGTTGCCGAAATTCAGTTGCCTTTGAATTTCGGGTGATCCCTCTTGAGCATGTATGCTTCTGCTACTTGTTCTACATCAGACTTCTTCCGCAAACGGCGAAACGCTTTGACTCGGTGAGTTTCGCGGCATTCCGACTTCGATGCCCCGGTTGCCGAAATTCAGTTGCCTTTGAATTTCGGGTGATCCCTCTTGAGCATGTATGCTTCTGCTACTTGTTCTACATCAGACTTCTTCCGCAAACGGCGAAACGCTTTGACTCGGTGAGTTTCGCGGCATTCCGACTTCGATGCCCCGGTTGCCGAAATTCAGTTGCCTTTGAATTTCGGGTGATCCCTCTTGAGCATGTATGCTTCTGCTACTTGTTCTACATCAGACTTCTTCCGCAAACGGCGAAACGCTTTGACTCGGTGAGTTTCGCGGCATTCCGACTTCGATGCCCCGGTTGCCGAAATTCAGTTGCCTTTGAATTTCGGGTGATCCCTCTTGAGCATGTATGCTTCTGCTACTTGTTCTACATCAGACTTCTTCCGCAAACGGCGAAACGCTTTGACTCGGTGAGTTTCGCGGCATTCCGACTTCGATGCCCCGGTTGCCGAAATTCAGTTGCCTTTGAATTTCGGGTGATCCCTCTTGAGCATGTATGCTTCTGCTACTTGTTCTACATCAGACTTCTTCCGCAAACGGCGAAACGCTTTGACTCGGTGAGTTTCGCGGCATTCCGACTTCGATGCCCCGGTTGCCGAAATTCAGTTGCCTTTGAATTTCGGGTGATCCCTCTTGAGCATGTATGCTTCTGCTACTTGTTCTACATCAGACTTCTTCCGCAAACGGCGAAACGCTTTGACTCGGTGAGTTTCGCGGCATTCCGACTTCGATGCCCCGGTTGCCGAAATTCAGTTGCCTTTGAATTTCGGGTGATCCCTCTTGAGCATGTATGCTTCTGCTACTTGTTCTACATCAGACTTCTTCCGCAAACGGCGAAACGCTTTGACTCGGTGAGTTTCGCGGCATTCCGACTTCGATGCCCCGGTTGCCGAAATTCAGTTGCCTTTGAATTTCGGGTGATCCCTCTTGAGCATGTATGCTTCTGCTACTTGTTCTACATCAGACTTCTTCCGCAAACGGCGAAACGCTTTGACTCGGTGAGTTTCGCGGCATTCCGACTTCGATGCCCCGGTTGCCGAAATTCAGTTGCCTTTGAATTTCGGGTGATCCCTCTTGAGCATGTATGCTTCTGCTACTTGTTCTACATCAGACTTCTTCCGCAAACGGCGAAACGCTTTGACTCGGTGAGTTTCGCGGCATTCCGACTTCGATGCCCCGGTTGCCGAAATTCAGTTGCCTTTGAATTTCGGGTGATCCCTCTTGAGCATGTATGCTTCTGCTACTTGTTCTACATCAGACTTCTTCCGCAAACGGCGAAACGCTTTGACTCGGTGAGTTTCGCGGCATTCCGACTTCGATGCCCCGGTTGCCGAAATTCAGTTGCCTTTGAATTTCGGGTGATCCCTCTTGAGCATGTATGCTTCTGCTACTTGTTCTACATCAGACTTCTTCCGCAAACGGCGAAACGCTTTGACTCGGTGAGTTTCGCGGCATTCCGACTTCGATGCCCCGGTTGCCGAAATTCAGTTGCCTTTGAATTTCGGGTGATCCCTCTTGAGCATGTATGCTTCTGCTACTTGTTCTACATCAGACTTCTTCCGCAAACGGCGAAACGCTTTGACTCGGTGAGTTTCGCGGCATTCCGACTTCGATGCCCCGGTTGCCGAAATTCAGTTGCCTTTGAATTTCGGGTGATCCCTCTTGAGCATGTATGCTTCTGCTACTTGTTCTACATCAGACTTCTTCCGCAAACGGCGAAACGCTTTGACTCGGTGAGTTTCGCGGCATTCCGACTTCGATGCCCCGGTTGCCGAAATTCAGTTGCCTTTGAATTTCGGGTGATCCCTCTTGAGCATGTATGCTTCTGCTACTTGTTCTACATCAGACTTCTTCCGCAAACGGCGAAACGCTTTGACTCGGTGAGTTTCGCGGCATTCCGACTTCGATGCCCCGGTTGCCGAAATTCAGTTGCCTTTGAATTTCGGGTGATCCCTCTTGAGCATGTATGCTTCTGCTACTTGTTCTACATCAGACTTCTTCCGCAAACGGCGAAACGCTTTGACTCGGTGAGTTTCGCGGCATTCCGACTTCGATGCCCCGGTTGCCGAAATTCAGTTGCCTTTGAATTTCGGGTGATCCCTCTTGAGCATGTATGCTTCTGCTACTTGTTCTACATCAGACTTCTTCCGCAAACGGCGAAACGCTTTGACTCGGTGAGTTTCGCGGCATTCCGACTTCGATGCCCCGGTTGCCGAAATTCAGTTGCCTTTGAATTTCGGGTGATCCCTCTTGAGCATGTATGCTTCTGCTACTTGTTCTACATCAGACTTCTTCCGCAAACGGCGAAACGCTTTGACTCGGTGAGTTTCGCGGCATTCCGACTTCGATGCCCCGGTTGCCGAAATTCAGTTGCCTTTGAATTTCGGGTGATCCCTCTTGAGCATGTATGCTTCTGCTACTTGTTCTACATCAGACTTCTTCCGCAAACGGCGAAACGCTTTGACTCGGTGAGTTTCGCGGCATTCCGACTTCGATGCCCCGGTTGCCGAAATTCAGTTGCCTTTGAATTTCGGGTGATCCCTCTTGAGCATGTATGCTTCTGCTACTTGTTCTACATCAGACTTCTTCCGCAAACGGCGAAACGCTTTGACTCGGTGAGTTTCGCGGCATTCCGACTTCGATGCCCCGGTTGCCGAAATTCAGTTGCCTTTGAATTTCGGGTGATCCCTCTTGAGCATGTATGCTTCTGCTACTTGTTCTACATCAGACTTCTTCCGCAAACGGCGAAACGCTTTGACTCGGTGAGTTTCGCGGCATTCCGACTTCGATGCCCCGGTTGCCGAAATTCAGTTGCCTTTGAATTTCGGGTGATCCCTCTTGAGCATGTATGCTTCTGCTACTTGTTCTACATCAGACTTCTTCCGCAAACGGCGAAACGCTTTGACTCGGTGAGTTTCGCGGCATTCCGACTTCGATGCCCCGGTTGCCGAAATTCAGTTGCCTTTGAATTTCGGGTGATCCCTCTTGAGCATGTATGCTTCTGCTACTTGTTCTACATCAGACTTCTTCCGCAAACGGCGAAACGCTTTGACTCGGTGAGTTTCGCGGCATTCCGACTTCGATGCCCCGGTTGCCGAAATTCAGTTGCCTTTGAATTTCGGGTGATCCCTCTTGAGCATGTATGCTTCTGCTACTTGTTCTACATCAGACTTCTTCCGCAAACGGCGAAACGCTTTGACTCGGTGAGTTTCGCGGCATTCCGACTTCGATGCCCCGGTTGCCGAAATTCAGTTGCCTTTGAATTTCGGGTGATCCCTCTTGAGCATGTATGCTTCTGCTACTTGTTCTACATCAGACTTCTTCCGCAAACGGCGAAACGCTTTGACTCGGTGAGTTTCGCGGCATTCCGACTTCGATGCCCCGGTTGCCGAAATTCAGTTGCCTTTGAATTTCGGGTGATCCCTCTTGAGCATGTATGCTTCTGCTACTTGTTCTACATCAGACTTCTTCCGCAAACGGCGAAACGCTTTGACTCGGTGAGTTTCGCGGCATTCCGACTTCGATGCCCCGGTTGCCGAAATTCAGTTGCCTTTGAATTTCGGGTGATCCCTCTTGAGCATGTATGCTTCTGCTACTTGTTCTACATCAGACTTCTTCCGCAAACGGCGAAACGCTTTGACTCGGTGAGTTTCGCGGCATTCCGACTTCGATGCCCCGGTTGCCGAAATTCAGTTGCCTTTGAATTTCGGGTGATCCCTCTTGAGCATGTATGCTTCTGCTACTTGTTCTACATCAGACTTCTTCCGCAAACGGCGAAACGCTTTGACTCGGTGAGTTTCGCGGCATTCCGACTTCGATGCCCCGGTTGCCGAAATTCAGTTGCCTTTGAATTTCGGGTGATCCCTCTTGAGCATGTATGCTTCTGCTACTTGTTCTACATCAGACTTCTTCCGCAAACGGCGAAACGCTTTGACTCGGTGAGTTTCGCGGCATTCCGACTTCGATGCCCCGGTTGCCGAAATTCAGTTGCCTTTGAATTTCGGGTGATCCCTCTTGAGCATGTATGCTTCTGCTACTTGTTCTACATCAGACTTCTTCCGCAAACGGCGAAACGCTTTGACTCGGTGAGTTTCGCGGCATTCCGACTTCGATGCCCCGGTTGCCGAAATTCAGTTGCCTTTGAATTTCGGGTGATCCCTCTTGAGCATGTATGCTTCTGCTACTTGTTCTACATCAGACTTCTTCCGCAAACGGCGAAACGCTTTGACTCGGTGAGTTTCGCGGCATTCCGACTTCGATGCCCCGGTTGCCGAAATTCAGTTGCCTTTGAATTTCGGGTGATCCCTCTTGAGCATGTATGCTTCTGCTACTTGTTCTACATCAGACTTCTTCCGCAAACGGCGAAACGCTTTGACTCGGTGAGTTTCGCGGCATTCCGACTTCGATGCCCCGGTTGCCGAAATTCAGTTGCCTTTGAATTTCGGGTGATCCCTCTTGAGCATGTATGCTTCTGCTACTTGTTCTACATCAGACTTCTTCCGCAAACGGCGAAACGCTTTGACTCGGTGAGTTTCGCGGCATTCCGACTTCGATGCCCCGGTTGCCGAAATTCAGTTGCCTTTGAATTTCGGGTGATCCCTCTTGAGCATGTATGCTTCTGCTACTTGTTCTACATCAGACTTCTTCCGCAAACGGCGAAACGCTTTGACTCGGTGAGTTTCGCGGCATTCCGACTTCGATGCCCGGTTGCCGAAATTCAGTTGCCTTTGAATTTCGGGTGATCCCTCTTGAGCATGTATGCTTCTGCTACTTGTTCTACATCAGACTTCTTCCGCAAACGGCGAAACGCTTTGACTCGGTGAGTTTCGCGGCATTCCGACTTCGATGCCCCGGTTGCCGAAATTCAGTTGCCTTTGAATTTCGGGTGATCCCTCTTGAGCATGTATGCTTCTGCTACTTGTTCTACATCAGACTTCTTCCGCAAACGGCGAAACGCTTTGACTCGGTGAGTTTCGCGGCATTCCGACTTCGATGCCCCGGTTGCCGAAATTCAGTTGCCTTTGAATTTCGGGTGATCCCTCTTGAGCATGTATGCTTCTGCTACTTGTTCTACATCAGACTTCTTCCGCAAACGGCGAAACGCTTTGACTCGGTGAGTTTCGCGGCATTCCGACTTCGATGCCCCGGTTGCCGAAATTCAGTTGCCTTTGAATTTCGGGTGATCCCTCTTGAGCATGTATGCTTCTGCTACTTGTTCTACATCAGACTTCTTCCGCAAACGGCGAAACGCTTTGACTCGGTGAGTTTCGCGGCATTCCGACTTCGATGCCCCGGTTGCCGAAATTCAGTTGCCTTTGAATTTCGGGTGATCCCTCTTGAGCATGTATGCTTCTGCTACTTGTTCTACATCAGACTTCTTCCGCAAACGGCGAAACGCTTTGACTCGGTGAGTTTCGCGGCATTCCGACTTCGATGCCCCGGTTGCCGAAATTCAGTTGCCTTTGAATTTCGGGTGATCCCTCTTGAGCATGTATGCTTCTGCTACTTGTTCTACATCAGACTTCTTCCGCAAACGGCGAAACGCTTTGACTCGGTGAGTTTCGCGGCATTCCGACTTCGATGCCCGGTTGCCGAAATTCAGTTGCCTTTGAATTTCGGGTGATCCCTCTTGAGCATGTATGCTTCTGCTACTTGTTCTACATCAGACTTCTTCCGCAAACGGCGAAACGCTTTGACTCGGTGAGTTTCGCGGCATTCCGACTTCGATGCCCCGGTTGCCGAAATTCAGTTGCCTTTGAATTTCGGGTGATCCCTCTTGAGCATGTATGCTTCTGCTACTTGTTCTACATCAGACTTCTTCCGCAAACGGCGAAACGCTTTGACTCGGTGAGTTTCGCGGCATTCCGACTTCGATGCCCCGGTTGCCGAAATTCAGTTGCCTTTGAATTTCGGGTGATCCCTCTTGAGCATGTATGCTTCTGCTACTTGTTCTACATCAGACTTCTTCCGCAAACGGCGAAACGCTTTGACTCGGTGAGTTTCGCGGCATTCCGACTTCGATGCCCGGTTGCCGAAATTCAGTTGCCTTTGAATTTCGGGTGATCCCTCTTGAGCATGTATGCTTCTGCTACTTGTTCTACATCAGACTTCTTCCGCAAACGGCGAAACGCTTTGACTCGGTGAGTTTCGCGGCATTCCGACTTCGATGCCCCGGTTGCCGAAATTCAGTTGCCTTTGAATTTCGGGTGATCCCTCTTGAGCATGTATGCTTCTGCTACTTGTTCTACATCAGACTTCTTCCGCAAACGGCGAAACGCTTTGACTCGGTGAGTTTCGCGGCATTCCGACTTCGATGCCCCGGTTGCCGAAATTCAGTTGCCTTTGAATTTCGGGTGATCCCTCTTGAGCATGTATGCTTCTGCTACTTGTTCTACATCAGACTTCTTCCGCAAACGGCGAAACGCTTTGACTCGGTGAGTTTCGCGGCATTCCGACTTCGATGCCCCGGTTGCCGAAATTCAGTTGCCTTTGAATTTCGGGTGATCCCTCTTGAGCATGTATGCTTCTGCTACTTGTTCTACATCAGACTTCTTCCGCAAACGGCGAAACGCTTTGACTCGGTGAGTTTCGCGGCATTCCGACTTCGATGCCCCGGTTGCCGAAATTCAGTTGCCTTTGAATTTCGGGTGATCCCTCTTGAGCATGTATGCTTCTGCTACTTGTTCTACATCAGACTTCTTCCGCAAACGGCGAAACGCTTTGACTCGGTGAGTTTCGCGGCATTCCGACTTCGATGCCCCGGTTGCCGAAATTCAGTTGCCTTTGAATTTCGGGTGATCCCTCTTGAGCATGTATGCTTCTGCTACTTGTTCTACATCAGACTTTCTTCCGCAAACGGCGAAACGCTTTGACTCGGTGAGTTTCGCGGCATTCCGACTTCGATGCCCCGGTTGCCGAAATTCAGTTGCCTTTGAATTTCGGGTGATCCCTCTTGAGCATGTATGCTTCTGCTACTTGTTCTACATCAGACTTCTTCCGCAAACGGCGAAACGCTTTGACTCGGTGAGTTTCGCGGCATTCCGACTTCGATGCCCCGGTTGCCGAAATTCAGTTGCCTTTGAATTTCGGGTGATCCCTCTTGAGCATGTATGCTTCTGCTACTTGTTCTACATCAGACTTCTTCCGCAAACGGCGAAACGCTTTGACTCGGTGAGTTTCGCGGCATTCCGACTTCGATGCCCGGTTGCCGAAATTCAGTTGCCTTTGAATTTCGGGTGATCCCTCTTGAGCATGTATGCTTCTGCTACTTGTTCTACATCAGACTTCTTCCGCAAACGGCGAAACGCTTTGACTCGGTGAGTTTCGGCATTCCGACTTCGATGCCCCGGTTGCCGAAATTCAGTTGCCTTTGAATTTCGGGTGATCCCTCTTGAGCATGTATGCTTCTGCTACTTGTTCTACATCACATTCTTCCGCAAACGGCGAAACGCTTTGACTCGGTGAGTTTCGCGGCATTCCGACTTCGATGCCCCGGTTGCCGAAATTCAGTTGCCTTTGAATTTCGGGTGATCCCTCTTGAGCATGTATGCTTCTGCTACTTGTTCTACATCAGACTTCTTCCGCAAACGGCGAAACGCTTTGACTCGGTGAGTTTCGCGGCATTCCGACTTCGATGCCCCGGTTGCCGAAATTCAGTTGCCTTTGAATTTCGGGTGATCCCTCTTGAGCATGTATGCTTCTGCTACTTAGTTCTACATCATACTTCTTTCCGCA